>VZRO01001674.1:958310-996843 GCA_013397915.1 Daphoenositta chrysoptera
GCTGACCATGACCTCTGGCACTGAGGGGGAAGCTTGGGGTGCTCTGTACCACCCATAAATCGAGGGAAAAGATTGGGGTGCTGTCTGTCACCTCCGGCACTGAGGGGGAACATTGGGATGCTCTGTACCACCCTTAAATCCAGGGAGAAGATTGGGGTGCTGTCCGTGACCTCCGGCACCGTGGGGGAAGGTTGGGGTGCTCTGTACCACCTTTAAATCGAGGGAGAAGTTTGGGGTGCTGTCCATCACCTCCGGCACTGAGAGGGAACATTGGGGTGCTCTGTACCACCCTTAAATCCAGGGAGAAGATTGGGGTGCTGTCCGTGACCTCCGGCACCGTGGGGGAAGGTTGGGGTGCTCTGTACCACCTTTAAATCGAGGGAGAAGTTTGGGGTGCTGTCCGTCACCTCTGACACTGAGGGGGAAGGTTGGGGTGCTCTGTACCACCCTTAAATCGAGGGAGAAGATTGGGATGCTGTCCGTGACCTCCAACACTGAGGGGGAATGCTGGGGTGCTGTCCATCACCTCCAAAGCTGAGGGGAAAGGTTGGGGTGCTGTCCATGGCCTCCCAAACTGAGAGGGAAGATTGCGGTGCAGGTCACCAGCACCCAAAGCTGCCGAAGGGGAGCTGTAGAACAAAGTTGCCACCATCCCTGTTGTCCCCAGGCAATGACATCCCTTCTCCCCGGAGGTGATGATGTCCTCTGGGAGGTGGAAGGGGGATGGACCTCCATGAGTTCACACTTACCAAGTGTACAAAAGTATCCAGGAATTCAGACATTCCGTGCCCGTCCAGGTGGAGTGTATGAACGGTATCACATTCCTCCAAAATCCTTAGTTTGGCTCACAGTGCGCTTCCTCTCACGCTAAGTTGTGCAACCAAACAACTGATGCTTTGTAACTCGGCTCACATTTCGAGGCTTTGCATGACAAACACAAGGACAAAAAAATACGCTTTCATTGAAATTGGAGATTATTCTCATAATCTCATAACTCAGGTCTTCAAGGGGGAAAAAAACCCCAGCATCCTAGAATTAAACTGCAAGATTTCTGAAAAGCCACTGGTGTAATAACTGCAGCAGTCACGTGTAATGTGTGTGAAATACTGGGAAAAAAACAAAGAATTTTGATGGCTTTGTCATCCCCTGGAATGCCACAGTCCTGTTAATCTTTAAATGCCTGCCCATGGCTGTGCTCAGTTGCCCTGAACAGCCCTGCAGAAGTTGATGGGAGCAGTCAAAATGAAAAGTTGCAAATCAATCCCTTGCTTTGCCAAATGAGTAACCTGAACCAGTTTACCCATTAAGATGTAAATTGGCAGAACGACGGGGAAAGCATCGAGGCTGTGTTTACTCATTTCCTGTAGAGGAGTTAATCAGAAGGGCACTAAACGCTCCTGGTTATCTAGAAAGTTTACTTTATCTTTGATTTATTGTGCTTTTCCCTATCAGATGTGGAGCTGTTTTTCTAAGCATCTTACTGCTTTAGTGCCTGCTGATGCTGTGTAGAGTTTTGGATGCTCAGCAGGCAATCTTTATTCTTATCTCAAGGCATTTACCCTGCTAATACTAGACTTAATATCAGCAATTTTGTAAATGCAACTTATTTCTGTTCAGATAAAACATCGTAATTTGAGGGAATCTGGTCACGGTTTTTCTAGACCCTCACCTTTTATGAGGAAGGCAACATTTGGAGTGACCCTGCTGCAGAGTCGTGGCCCAATTCCTTTAAGTTTCAGCAAAGTCTGGTGTTCATATTGCCCCGGTAATGCTGGTCATGGGAGCTTTTCCACGGGCCTCCATTATGTCAGGTTAAAAAGGTTAAAAGGTCAAACTCCTAATACTATAATGATAGTAAAATACCTTCTAAAACCAAAATTTATAGCGTTAGGCACTTCTGAAGTGTCCTCTGAAGACCTTTACAAGTGTTCAGAGGTTAAACTTTATCTCTCTCTTCCCAGAAAAGCATTAATATTTCTTATTTTGTTCCCATTTTAGAGATAAGGAGGCCACCCCAAAAAAAAACCTGAGAGTTCTGACAGTGCACTATCGTAGCTTTCGACAGACAGATGGAATAAATCCTACAAAGACTGAATATAAACCAACAAAACCACTCAACTGCCTGTGCCGTCCCCTTGCGTGATATCCCGTGAGATGTTAGATTAGCCCACAAAAAACCACATTACAATGTATTTGATATTGTGTTCTGCCTAAATAAGACCTTGGGGCTTAGAATGGAACAGGTTCCGTCAAATCTTCCACGATTCAGACACAATTATGCAAAATAAAGCTGCTTTTCTTTTTTTGTTTGGTGTGAGCTTTGTTGACTCGCTCTGTTCACTTTCACACGCAATTCTTTGTTCACTTAAATAGACTGAGAAATGAATTGATTTTCTCTCCTCCCCATCTTCTCTATCTTAAAAGCCAGTATTAGCAGAGTCTTTCAGAATCCCTGAAACAATCCATAAATGAATGGAATTAGTCTCTGTTTATCTGTAATACACTACTTCCTTGCTATCTCATCCTGAGCCTTTCCAGATCTGCGGGGACATCCATAACACAGGCAGCTGGAGAGAGAAACCATCGCTGCTCTTAAAATTGTTTTCTAGTTGTGGTAAAAACGCACGCTCCGTGTTTTACTTTCACTGTAATTCGAGAAACACGTTCAGAGTAAAGCAGGAAATCAATTTAGTTACTGAATGAATTCATGTTTTGTAAAGTTCGTGCTGAGCTGTGCACCTTGAAAGCCGAATTTCTGTGGAATGGGGCTCCTCACAACAAAAGCAGGGACCCTGGCACTTGCAGAGAGATTAAACAGGGCTGTATCAATACCAAGCACAAAATATGATGTAAATGCAAGATAGCAATATGCAAACTTTTCACTGTTCCCACATCACAACAAGGGGTGCGTCAGCATTTTAATAAAATTACAAACAGGTGCTGACATCATGTGTAGCAACAGGAAAGGAAACGAATTAAGAAAAGGGATTTTTATCTCAATCTTGTTATTACGTACCAGAGAATGTCTGTTAGGTGTCTTTACAATGATTGTTTCCAATTTAGAGGGCTATTACCACTGATAGCAGTGCTCAGCATACTTGTGTGTTCTGTTCCTTGGCTGG
Source organism: Daphoenositta chrysoptera (assembly GCA_013397915.1). Classification (NCBI taxonomy): domain Eukaryota; kingdom Metazoa; phylum Chordata; class Aves; order Passeriformes; genus Daphoenositta; species Daphoenositta chrysoptera. The sequence continues at coordinate 961,433 of VZRO01001674.1, forward strand.
AGAGGCAGAAATAGATCGGGTGAGCACTGCAGCAACTGAAACTGCTCCCCATTAATGCCTTTCCTTGGAAAGCTCAGCACTGCCCTTCTAGCTGGAAAAAACTAGACTTTGTACCTTTCTGTGTGTTCATCCCATGCCATAAATTCATAATTTCTAAATGTTTTTATTTCTTTTACATAGAGGAAAAGTAGGGGATTTTATTATTATTTCCTTTGAAAAACTGAAGTGTTTCCAAGATGGATGTGAATGAGTAAAAGGCAGAAACAAAAATCTTAAAAAAGAAAAAAAGGAAATAAATGGAAGCAAATGAGATTATATATTCAGTGTCAAAAATGGATTAAAAAAATCTTTGGTGTTTTTTACCAATTTATGAAAAGTCCACTTTAATAACGACACTGAAAAACAAGGTCTGAAACCTTGAACTTACAGTTACCCAGTAGGATTTTCTTTTCTGGGGACATGAAGAAGTTAAGTGAAATTTCAGACACTTTAATCCAGTATAATCAAAACCAGTGACATTTTAATGAAGTCTCATACTTTAATAAGACCTCCCAGCTACATTCTTTGATCTGTGTTTCCATTGTAATTGAGTTAATATATTGCACCAAATTCATCCAAAGGTCTTTGATAGTTTGGAAGAGCATGATATATGTATATTAAGCAACCCCATCCACCCAAGTACTTGAAACTGGAACATTATGTGCCCTTTTTAATTTGTTTCGTCACGTATGGGTGGCCACACTTGCCTAAATAAGCTATAGAGAAAATGATGAAATTTAAAACATGAACTATCATAGGAAGGTCTTAAAAGCATTTGTTAAGGAAATTACAACCTTGTTCTTTAAAGTATCCCATATAATTTAAGAGAAAATTGTATTCTTCCTATAAAATGCAATAAAATACCTCGATAGGAATGTGTAAGTTATATTAATCTCTCTTCAGTCCTGCAGGTATAGAAATGTAATTTCTGTGATGTTCTCTACAGCTATTGCTGTTAAATTCTGCAGAGGTTTTCCTTTAGGGAAAATGACATTGAGTATTAGAGAAACCCTTCTAAAGGTGAAATGTGTGTGGCAGGTGTCTCTTACCTAAGAAATGTAACTGAGATCAGACAAGTGTTCCTGTGCTAGTGGAAGTACAGACTAGGAGCCAAACACCTGACAGACATCTTTTATCTCTTAACTTCAGCTTATCATTTCCAGCTTCTACAGAGTTTGTATAAATTTAACCACATATGAACACCCAAAATTTAAACAACGAAACTTGAAAATTAAGCCTCAGAGAGGAATAGCTGGTGCAAGCACATTAACACATAACCTGTTTTCTTTCCAGTGTTTACTGAGCAGATTTAATTTTATTTCCGGACATTAACCTCTCTCTCTGGCAGCAGCACTGCCAACAGTAGACATCATTAAGCTGATAGAGGCTGTTGGTGGTTACCTCAGGCAGAACTGACCACAAAGCATCTGGGAATACACTTTTCACTCTGCATAGCTAATTATATCCCTGAAACCATTCTGTAAAGCAAAGGGGTAGAAAACCAAAATGTTATAAACAATACTGGTCTGCTTACATAAACCCAAGACATGAGCAAAAAGATGCATCCCAGAAACAGCAACTGAGATCAGAACAATGCAAGTCAAGCCTTTTTTCCCCAAATGCCATATATCTCATTTTGAAATAAAAGCTTTTTCTTCTGAAGGGATGTGTGGCTGGTATATTTTAATTGGGTTATAATGATCTAAAGCATGACGTGAGTGAGACCTGTTGGATTGGAGACACAGAAATGGAGTTCCACATCAGTAGAGAGCCCTGAATGTCTTTTTCTCTTCTGACCTTCAGAACTAAGAAACTAAATTCTGCAGAGACAAGCGTGCACATCACTAGTAGTTCCAATAAGGTGAAGGCTTTTTCTTCAACAATTTTGCCACTGTGTGACATCACCCTACTCATTAGTGCTATAATACTAGCTGGAGTAAAAGATCAGTTTAGTAAAAATGAGCAGTGAAACCAGAGCTGGTCTTTTGCAGGGAAAAGGGCCTTTTTCTCTCACTGCTCAGTGTGGGACCAAACTGCTGCTTTCCCAGCTTCCTGCTGCCCCATCTGCTCTATTGCAAAGTCTATGAATGCAAAATAAAAATATTAAAGTAATGCAACATTCGCACTACACGTGTTGAAAAAAGTATTTCATTTCTTGGTTTGTGATTTCTAGTTTTACAATGTTTCTAGACTTGACCTATTTGTAACCAACAAAACATTGATACTTTCTGACATACAAAATAACCAGTGGACAACAATAAAACCAGGACAAGTTTACATTTATGGCAATGCAGTTTGAAAAGCATACTTTAAGAACATGGTACATTAGAAAAATACTGCTGCTAACTTAAGGGATGCCTTTGCCTTGTTTGAAATGAGAATTTATGAAGAGTGTTTTGGTAAGTTTTATAAACAACATTCTCTCCTCTTTACAGGGTTTTCTTTACCTCATCAGAGAGATTTACTGAGTATCATAAGCTGCAAAGAGACTAAACTGGCAGAAAATCTCTCTCAGTTAATTGCAGCAAAACCATCTGAGTCCCATGAGACACAGAAAACAACCTCTGTCCTAAGGAAAATAAGAAATTCTGAGGAATGTGGAGCATGCTGTGCTATTTCAGTTGAGCTCAGGACAGCTAGAAAAAACAAATATGTGAAGGAAGTGACTGTCTGATATTTGCCCTCTGTTCTAATGCTAATTCTATTCTAATTCTTCTCTGCTTTCTTTAGCTTTCTTTCTCCAGCTATACAAGATAATGATTTCCAAGAACCATAAAAGAGAAACACATGCATTTAATTGTCTTATAAATTGAATTATGATTTATGATAGTTTTTACATTTCACAGGTAAGATATTATGCAAATTTTCAACAGACCCTTTTATTTAAAGAGCTTGCACAAAATACTTTTGGTAGCTTGCTACTTGATTTTATTTCTGAAACAGACAAATTGAACACGTGTACCTGTGTCTCAAAGACCGGGCAGTACATGCTTAATTATGTTCAAAAATCTAATCCCTGGGTGATGGAATGCAGCATAATTCATTTCTACGTTAGCTAAAGTGTGTTTTAGAAGTGATGGAGCATCCCTTACCATATGCTTTATGGTTCTTGAATTTGCATTAACAAGAAGGAACAACCATCTCCAGTAGCTGGATATATAGCCATAGTTAATTTTTCTTTCTTCTCTCTTCTTCCAGATCACCTTGAATATAATACAATTCTTCTACCATATCTGCTAACAAATAAAAATAAGATTGTATTAGTATGTACTTATATTAAAAACAGATGCCAACATATAACTAATCAGACCAAAGATCCACCTGGCTGAGCATTTTGTTTCTGACAATGTCCACTAACTCTGCAACAACTGAGCAAAGAAGGCAGAGACAAGAAAAATACTGAGCTATACTTCCCTCTGCTGTACTCTTGCAGCTTCCAGCAAACTGCAACTACAAAAATTCATGCAGTAGGAGGGTTCATTTGCAAAATAAATCCACTCTGAGCATTAGCCCAGTGCTCTGAATTTATTGTAAAATGTCACATCGATTAATTGCTATCCATTCAGGCCACATCATGTATTGATTCCCCTCAAACAGGAGGCTGAGTGTCAGGATTTTAAACAGTGGAGTGATGGAGTTGGCACACAGATTCCTGTTTGGTAGCTGCATCTTTTGGAGTAGGAAGTAATGGTACAGTGCAAATAGCACTGCAAGGCAACTGAGATGAATGCTTATCAAGGAAAGACTATTGAAAAGCAACGCCTGAGGTGTGTGCTTTGAACTGGACAAAATAGTGAGGAAATTTGTCACTAAATAGCCTGGGTATCCAGAGGTTGACATGCGTTTTTGCTGTGTTCATCTCATCTGAATTCACAACATCAGAGCGTTCATGTCCACAGAGTTTTGAGGATAAGGCTCCCAGACAATATTAGGCAAATGAATTTTGGGTGTTTGGAAGCTGGAAAATCAGCGTCTTCTTTTCCCGTTCGTCCTGGTCGAAGAAAACAAGAATAAAAAGTAGTTAGCTGTTTCACAGATGTCACCATACTGCAAAATGGAATGTGATGAGGGCTGAGATGTTTTGTTGGGCTTCTACTTTTGGCTCATGGGACAATTCACGCTTCTGGAAGAGCCACTTACTGCCACTCCAGAGCAAACTTTTTCCCTGAGTGCACATGGATTTCACTCCAGGGCTGCATGCTCACAGCTAAGTTGGGAAGGACATAGCTTTAAACCTTTGTTGGTATAGGGTAAGCAGGACAGGGTTTTTCACACTGCCTCTTTCATGATATATTTTATTCTGCCCATTGGTGTGAGACAGAAAGACAAAACCAAAAAGACCAGAAGAATGGTGGGTTGTGGACTGATGCCTCAGAGCCTGAGCTACCCTTTTGTAATGTGATGTTTACAGGTTTTGTCAGGGATTTCCCATTCTAAGCACGTTGTGCTTCACCTCAAAGTTACCATCTATCAATTAGAGTATTGAACGGTGATGGAAGGCAAAATCAGAGAACAGGATTTTCCAGAAATGCCCTTGGTGCACTGGAGCCACAGAGGACCTCAGAGATTATGCTAATTCCCAACCCCAGGAGGGAGGATGATAAGGCTCTGCAGCTCTGTCTGTTCCCCCCGTGTTACAATTCCATGGGCAGAGTCTGTGGCAGTGACTGAGCACGATGGAGAGCAGAGCACTGAGCCAGTGCAGGTGGGAGCAGTGTGAAATGTGGTTAGTCAGGGCATAAAAAATAATATGGGATCACAGGAAGGGACTTACCCCCAGTTCTTCCTGGAATGGGGCTGGACACAGCTGCTCCTTGTCTAAATTTGCCTTTAATCATACTCAGCATCAGTCTAATGTTTCCTTCTGCTGCTCCTGTTGCCTGAAACAGATTATTTCAACAGAGAACAGTAAGACTTCCCAGTCATTATCTGACTGCCCAAAAGCTGCTGAATGTTACAGAGGCACGTGGCTAGAGTCACCTCTGGAACAGCCAAGGTCTGGGAATGAGAAACATGCACACAGTTTAGACATTTTCCAGTGCCAAAATGTGAATTGGGTAAGTTCTGCATCCCCCTATTTACCCTCAGCCACCTTACTGAATTTGCAATCTTCAAGAGGCCTCAGCAAATCAGGTCTTTGGGATTCTCCTCCTGAAATTAAAGGAAGTAGTTAATAATAGGATTGGCTATTCTGTGTCTCATTCCCAATGAACACAATCTTCAGAATGTGTTGGGAACATTTGTTGTACCTCTCACTGCCATACCCCTGAGCACAGGTGACTGAATAGTAGGAATGTGTCCTGAAGACCAGAATCTGCAAAATGCATCTTTTCTTGAATTATTTGCAATGGAAAAAATATTCACACAATGTTTTCATACTACCATGACTAATATCAAGTGCTGTTCTCAGACATTTTTCAAATACTTAAAAAAAAAAAAAAAGAAATTAACTTCTATTACTACCATATGGAATCAGATTAGCCCTGCTGTTAAGGTATTCACAAAGATGGCAAATCCTTCTATTTTCTCCTGCCCAAAGCAATAGCAAAATAGAAATAAGCTGTGTGATTACCAGTCTGTGGGTGATGGAATTCAAGGTCATGTTTTATTACTAATCATCTAAGCATCACTTGGAACACAAAGCTGCACATGCGAAGCCGACTCTGCTGAGTTGTGCTGCAACAGCCTGGAGGTAACAGGGAGGAAAAAGAATTTCTTAAAATACCAATGATTTTTCTGGCACTCACACTATATGTACCCCACATTTTTATCTACAGATTAACTTTAAATTGTCTGGTTTTCTGTATTGTGTCTTCAGAAACAAAACTCTGCCACTGACAAATGAAGGTTCAAGTACCCACAATTAAATGGCGTGATTCAGTGTTTTTAAATTCTGAAGTGTGGTGCTGTGGGTCATGTCACAGCATTTAAATAGATGAGAACTCGTCAGTAATTGCTCATTTATTCCTGTCTTCCCTGCCAGGCAGCAGAAATAATACTCAGAAAATTCCTGTCTTTCCCTCACCACGGGATCACGCGGGGTTGGAGCTTCACTCCCAAATCGCCTGATATCCTTTACAAAGCCCATCAGCATCATCATTTTCATCACAGGAGCACAGGAACGTGTTCTCTACCCACCTGGGCTTTCTGCTAATGCTGGGGGCTGTTACAGGCCAGGATTAATGAACTCTGAGCTCCTGTTCTACCAGGATTTGGATGTTAGACATGTGCCTCTTGCTAGTGAGCTGTGACCATTTATAGGAATGGTTTTAAGGGGCTCCTTTAGCATCCAGTCCTGTGCAGAGCTTCCCTGGGTTCATCACTTTTCAGGCATACGTGCCCACAGAAAGAATGAGAATTTGAGTGCCAATTAACAGCTAATATCAAGTACTTGGCATGGTGCCACAGACATCCTACAGTGCTAGAGTTCTAGTGTTTTCCAAAATTACTTTCCCTCTAAAAAATGTATCACTAGTCCTTCTTGATTACAAGTGTTAGCTTTTGTATTCATTAAATTGCCTGAATGAGCCCCCCCAAGATAGAGGTTGATGACATTTCTTCAGTGCAACAGCTTTTTCCAGAATCTGCAGTTTGATCAAAGTGTTCTTTTGGAACACACTGCCTTTTTTTTCCCTCCCCCTCAAAAAAAAGGTTTTTGCAGAAAGGTGAAAGCATTTTTTACTTACAAATTTTATTTCAGTCATCTCAAAATCAATAATTTCAAAAGTCAGCATCAAATACTTCTGTCCTGTTAAATGAAGCAAGTCATGACAGCTTTCTGGACTTGAATGCATTGTTGCCACACCTAAAAGCCCCTAAATGTTAGGGCTTTTAAACAGATACCAAGGAAAGTCCTAGAGATACTACAATGCCCTAAGGAACTGCAATTTCATTTTATGATCAGCTTCTTGAAAATAATATTTTGGCTATCTTTTCAAATGCCTGTGTTTGGAATTGGTAGTGTTACAGAATTGTTGACAATACTGACATTTTTAATTAGTGCCATTAGGTTTCAGAATAAGCAATTAAATTGCTGTTATTTTCAACAGGTTTGCCTGGCTGCTCTGCTTCTCCAATGGTCCTGAGTGCCTCCAAACTCTGTCTAATTACAGAAAAACAACAGACATACCTGAGACAACAGCCAAGGGATCTACAGAAATTATCAATATGAAAACCTGCACGATAATGAAATGCTGAGATCATGGCCATAGCACTAAAAGATTAAAAAAGTAAAATGAAAGTAAATACAAGTGCAGCATTTGTATTACATCATTCATCTGCATTTGGTGAGATTCTCAGTTTTAAATATATATATATATATTAAGCTGCTGCACAATTTCCTTTTTACCAGACCAGATTGTGAAGGAACATCTAAATTTTTCTGCAAAACTTATGTTTCATTCTGCTGCAGAGCACAAAGTGCTCCAATGCACAGCACACAAATTGTCATGTTCTTGTCTGGGGAACAGTCTTGAACTCATGAGTCAGTTTGCCAGCATAAGGAACATAACACAGAACCTGTGAGATGCGTATGGTAACAACTTCGAGTCTTATGACCAATCTGGTTTTTATAACAGTGTGTGAATACCTCTAAAGTAAATTACATCTACTAATCTATCTGATTTTGGATGGTTTTTTTAATCTCATGTCAAACGTTTCTTTGCAGATTTGGATGTTTTCCATTTTGAAGGGGTGTGCTGTGATTAGAATACCAGAGTGATAGGGAGCATTAAAATAACATTTATCATCTTAAACTGTTATTGTTGGGTTTGGTACATATCTGGCCGTTTTAATGTGTTCTCCTTAAAGGGAAACAAATTACTTCGTTTTCCTGGGGTAGTCCAATCTGGTTTTGAGAAAGCCTTGCTGCAAGGCAGCCTGTGCTGCCTGCTTGGTTCTCATACTGATTATTGCTGCTGTGTTTTGGTTTGGCAGTCTCCATCTCCAGGAAGAAAGTTTTGCCTCTGGAAGGAGCCTGACACGTGGCACACCACAGGGAAATGTGCACCTTGCCAGAAAGGCCAAGTCCCTCAAGAAAAATTGTTTGTGTAAAAGTGTGCAGCACAGCTTTCGTTTGCTCTAATTAAAGCATAAATGTCATTGTTCTCGGGTTCTTTAAATTAGGTTTATTAAGGTCTATGCCACATTTTGGAATGCAATTAATGTCTGCCTAAGCTTTCCATTCCCTTTAATGTCACAGGGGATGTATTTGATATGATGTTATTTAATATTTTAACAGAAGCTAAAGAAACTGAGATTAGGCAAGTTTGTTATAAATTAAAAGCTAAATAGAACTCAGTGAATCAATCTTTTTTCTGGCAAGAGTAATTTCTTCTGCATGTTATATTCCTTCTATATATAACTTACATTTCAGAATCCTATCCCTGACATCAAGGATTTATACACAGTTCACCTGGTTTATGGGCAAGATAATTTTTGTTGGTAATTACATGAACGCTAGCATTCACACAAGGGTCATGGGAGGTTATTTAAATTATACAAATGTCATACAGATGTAAATGAATGCCCAGATACTGCTTTCATTGTGCAGGTTGGACTGCTTATTAGTCCATCAGCTGAGCACTGGAATCGAGGTGTTACTGAACACAAGGTGTAAATGCTTAAGTAGAAGAATCAGCTCCCAGAAAATTAGATTTGTCATTTTAAAGGGCTAAATAAGAAGAATTCATAGACCAGTTTTAAAGCAGGTTAGCACAAGTGCTTGCAGGATCCCATGCCATGAAATGCTTTCATTAAAAAGGAAATGTAAGGATGCAATGCCAAACTGTACCGTGACAGGCTGGGCTGTGGCTCTCCCAAAATTCACACTCTCCCATGGGCAGCAGCAGGATGGGACTGGAGTTCACAGAAGCACTGGACAGACTCCAAGTCCTTCACTGGTGTGAAGTAGGTCTGCAGGACCAGTTCCTTTGGACTTGGAGGAGTTCTGAGAAAACCAAATTACCCAAAGATGATATTAGAGCAATTTTTGTACCCTTGGTACAAAGGATGAATACAAGGCAAGTAAAAGAGCTAAGATGCAAAGGTAAGAACAGTCCCAGTGCAAAGATTTCTGACTGATCACTAACTCATATTTGTCATGAGAAGGAGTTTTGGATCCACAAAAGTGAATTCTGGCAGTGGTTATGTCATCTCTCATATGCTTCTTGGAGACAAATAACAGACTGTCAGTAAGAGCTTGCTGATCCCTAAATATGAGGAATGCAGAGACAGTGGTATTGCTGTAGCACTGTCTTATCTGGACAAAGAAAGAAAAAATGTCCACCCAGACATGAATTTGGCTTTGACACAGAACTGCAAAGTCAAAAAATATTTTTTTCAGTCCAGTGGAATTACATCTGACCAGCATTTCCAGAAATGCCTTCTAAAAATCCCCTAATAAACTCAGTGGGTTATGAAGTAATGTTGGATAGCAGACCCAGAACAGCAAGAACTAATAATATGTGTTGTTGGTTTTATTTACTCATCACACGAGATTACTGAAATATGTGCTGGGAGAAGAAAATGCAAGGACAGATACAGAGACACTGTGTTTCTATCCTGTGAATCATGTTAGAGCAATTTGGGGATGACACCAGGAGCCAGCTTGTCAAATAGTATAAGGGGAATGAAAGCAATTCCTTTCTGTGAGTGCCCTCTTTGAGAATGACTGTCAGGACAGAGAAAATACAATTTTACCTTGATGTTCAGCAAGTGTGAGTAGTATTAGATAACTGTGTGAAAAGATATTTTAGAATTTCATGGGAGCAGCTTTCCATAGGACAGCCTTCCCTCTATCCTGCACTGAAAGTAAAGAGCAAAATGAAGAAATTTTTGTTTCATGCATATCAAGGTGCTATGTTTAGTGAGGTAAAGAAACATAAAATAGATCCTCCTGATCATGTGCTGTCTCCTGGACAATATATTGTTCCTCTTGTCAAAATCTAAAATTAAATTTTTGAGTGGATTGAGAGTCTTAAATATCTTCAGCAAGCCATTTTGAAGTTCCTTATAACTCATCCTACCTATTTAAGCATATTACCATTATTTTATCTTTTCAGATAATTATTTAACCTTTATTTCTGTCTCCCATGTTCTATGTCACTTCTCAACAAAGTACAGATTTAAAAAAAATTATATTTAACCATTATGCATAACTTCCTGTCCTTTATCCAGCCATAAATGACACCGGTGTCAATGGGAAGACTCCCAAGTGACATCAGTCAGAGACGCTGAGCATTTCTGATGATTAAGAATGTTTCATTACTTATTTGTAATCCCTTTTTCCCAAGGAAGAAGGTGGGGAGTTTGAACAATTCATTACACTTGAAAACAAATCACAATTCCTGTTATGCAGGGAAAAAAGCAATGGGAAAGGGTCAAGAGCTGGAGCCAAAGCAAAATTGCAGCAGAAATCCTGAAAATCACCACTGATAGAACACAAGGAGCTGCTCTGAGACCAGATGTGCTTCTCCCAGCTCCCACACCCCTGAGCTGCCATCCAGGGGTGCTGGAGGAATTCCCACCTTTGCAGCCCTGCAGGAATGTCTGTATTTGTGGGAAAGAGCCCCATGGCTGCTTCAGAGCGTTGGAGAATTAAAGGACCAAAGCCCCAGGTGACTCCCCAGCCCCATCCCCTCTCACTGGACACTCTGGGCAGGTGTCAGAGAAGGCTCTCTCTCATTAATGCCATCTCTGTTCTTCAGTCATGATAGCATAGGGTTAAAATGTTTCTAAAATTGTGGTGGCTAAAGTAGGCCATGGGAAGGGGAATGGGGATTGTCTTTGCTAAATCATGTGAACCTATACCTGTGTACCCACCTGTCTAGTAGATGATGAAGTTAAATGCGATGATTATTTAGTAAATATAATAAAAAATAATTATTTGATCAAGAATAACGAGAAAGGAACAACAATCATGAGAGATGTTGTGGGGAGGGGGCTTAAACTCANCTTGTGGGGAGGGGGCTTGGATGAAAACAATGTGCACAATACCCATGCTTGGGTGAAAACAATAGAACAATATCAAATTAATGATTAATATACTGATATATATATTATTATATAATATATATAATATATATTATAATATAATGATTAATATTAATTATATTAATAGAATGATTAATTATACCACAGTTACGTAAGGAAAGAGTATAAAATGTATCCATCTCCAATCCATGTCGGAGTCAGATTTGGGTTTGTCTGTACCCCTGATTCCCAGAGCTCTTCCATAAAAGCACCTGCATATAATCACCCAGTGGTTCTGTGTTTCTAGGCCAACAGTCACGCTTCGAGGCTCACTTTCTCCTGGTCCACGTTCCTTCCAGTGAAGATCCTGCTGAGTAACAAATCAAAGCTGTAAATCTGTGATGATCCAAGCCCTGGCCTTGCCGTGGGTTTCAGGAGGCTCTCAGTGCCTCCCCTGTGGTGGCAGTTTTTTGGGAGCAGTCTTGGAGCCTTGCTTTTCCCTGCCTTGGGCTGAGAACGTGCTTGGCCCTTAGCCAGGTGCAGGGAGTTGCTCAGGTGGATGTTAATTTTGAGGAGGAAGATGGACAAGGATGATGCATCTCTCTAAAAACTCAGTGGCACACGATTTCTGATGGACTTTATAATCCCCTGCTGCATAGTTTTATCTTCAGTGGAAACTTTAGGCTAGTTCTCTACAGAGATGGGGAAACCCAAGCCCCTGCACTGCTCAATACTCCATTCTAACATTAATCCGTGGGTGGGCATAGACGTGGAGACCACACTGGCACAAACTGGGGCAGATGTTGGGCTCTGCCACAATGTCCATGTCTCTGAGGAGAGAGGGAATGGGCTCAGCTACAGCACAAGGGCCTGTCAGCAGCTGCACAGCAAACTGGGTTATTGGTAAGGTCTGCTGGCAGAATTTTAAGCACCCATAAAAATACAATATTTATTCCAATATTCATCAAATATTCAATATAAAATGCTGATCCTTTGACACAGTTTAGCAGCATATTTACATTTTTATTTTCAACACCACAATGTAGAAGTCGCTATCTAGTAGTCCCTGTTCTGCTGTGAGCTATGGCTGTTTACTACAGAGGAATTTCCTCCCAGAAAAATGTAATATTTTCCTGAAGATCTGAACAAGAAATTCCAAATTCAAAAGCAATAACTCAATACTTAAGTGAATACCACTTGGATGAGCTGTTATTATTGTTTTATAGCAAATATTTTTGTAGCCTGTAGTGGCCAGCTCATTGAAACATGAAGAAAATGACAATCCATGGAGCCTGAAGCTTGGCTGACAAGCCAGAGCAGACAGACAACACAAATCTGTGGGACGGGGTGGGAGGCAGGCACGATGAGATTTCAGAAAAATCCCAAACAAACCCCAGTCAGGGAAACAGCTTCCAAAATATTTATTAAGGTTTTCAAGGCTTCAAAGATAAAAGAGTCTTTCCAAACATAAACTCTCATCCCACACAGGCAGTGCTTGTACTTACATGCTGTTGTCTCAACAAGATTTTGTTTTCAGTAGAAAACCTTGCTGTTTCTGAATATAATTGCCAGGAGATGAATTTGGAGACGTGGCATTGACTGCAGGGAAGTGCTGCCTGTGGATGATCACGATTTACCAAAGGCTGAGTGTGGCCTGTCGTGGCCTGTATGGCATAGGAGCAGTGTTAGAGGAAGCAAAGAAGGAAAAAGAGGCAAAAAGGGAGGGGAAAACAAAGTATGTCACAATCATGTTTAAATAAAATGTGTTATCCAGAGAAGTTCAACTTAAAGGCACTCACTTCCTAGACAGTTTAAATGAAATATACTGTTTAACTTACATTATTTAAGGGTATCTTGAAGACTTTTGTTTTTCCAATAACGGATAGTAACATCAGCTATTACTGCAGCTCAGCCAGCACGTGGTGGTTGATGAACATTACTTGATGAACAAAGATGTTAACACTCTACAGATCCTTTTCAGTAGAGCTGACAAGAAATTTCTCCACTGTGTAGAAAGAAGAGTCTTGCTAATTCAGAGAAATACTAGCACAAAAGGGCTGAATTCCAAACTACAAGAGAATTTAAACTCCAAAGTCCAGTCTTGGTTTGCCCTCTTCCACTGAAAACCAAACTCCATCAAACCCCTGGCTATCAGTGCAAATCCCTGTGGTAATCAGGTATTTCTAGTTACTGTGAGCCCAGGTGCACTGGGACTTGCTTCCACCTGCTGCTGAGATAAGTCCTCTGCAGGAGTGAGGTTTCAGCCCTATTTTTTCCAGTCTGTTCAATTATCTCCATCTTTGGGCTTGGCTGCATTCCCTCCCTTTTTCAGACCCTTCCTCTCATCCCCAGGCAGCTGCTCACAGCTCACTCCTCCCTTTCTTGTTCCAACACAATCCTTTTAAGATTCATATTCTTTTTGATCTCCAGGCTCTCAGACTTGGCAAGCCAGCTGTGTAACTGCCCGGGGCCTGGAAAACAGCATTTTCCCAACTGATTATTGAATTATTGTTATTTTAACTCCCTTGAAGTTGTTTACCCCAGGTATCATGTCTCGATCACTGTTTTGTTGCCCATTGGTTTCCATCTTCTCCCAGACTAAACAGCTTGCTTGGACTTAACTCTATAAATAATCTTCACATGCACAGGCTGAAGCACATAAACTCTCCATGAAAGCAGTACACTTAATCCCCCTGGTTCTCCAAACCACAGGAGTTAGGATTTGCTATCAAGAACGTTATACTAACAATTCCCAGATTTATAGCTTAGGTCAGTGGTGGAAAAGGCTTCTGTGCTGCAGACTCCTGAATTTGCTTTCCTTTGTAGGTTTTCTCGGCTATTCACATGAATAGGGAGGTGAGGGGGTAGGTGAGTTGCCACCTGAGGTGTTGTATGAATAAGTATCTTCCAAAAATTCCTAGCAACCACATCTTTCATGCTTTGTACATTCACTTGCTAAAATTGTTCCTTTCTTTAATGTTTTGCACTTTTCCAAAACTTCTGTTTCCTTATCTTTCTTTTCTCCTCCCTTCCAACTCATATTTTCATGCCACTTCTTTTCATAAACCATTTATAACCATACAAGGAATGTTTTTGCAATGTAGCCTGAGGTTTCTTAATTTGTTTGTATTCCTTTTAAAAAGTGTTGGGAACTCCTAGGAGAAAACAGAAAATATTTTTCAAGACTTCCTACAATATACTGTTCTTGGGTAGAGCGATGCACTGAAAACAGAAAACACTGCATCTTACTTGTTTGCCTAATTCCCCACTTCTGCTAGTTACAATTAAGGTGGCGTGCACTTAAAACCAAAGGAAATGTGCATAAATGCTTGGAAGAAGAAAAATAACTTAAAAATCTATTTCCAGTTTTCTGGAACAATCTAGCTTCAATCAGTGTGTATGTCATATTTATCATTTATCATGTACCCACAGACAGCTTGTATGGTACTACAGAAAGCTGCAGTGGGAATGAAAGAGGAGATGGGAGTCCACAAACTGTCACTGATTCCATCCTGTCCAGGTTCACACAACACTGTATTAAAATCTTTCATGTCTTTTGAAACCTTGAATATTCCTGCTAATCTCTGCTAACAGGGTGACACTGAGAGAAGGCCTTCCTTAAGTAGCCTGGATCCATCTGGAGTCAACTTCTGCTAATGCCTGGGGCTCTCTTCATACTTGGGGCAAGGGTAACACTTTTCTCCAAATTTAGCCCCGAGGTGGAATTGCAAGTGCAGGAGTTTCGTGGTACTTTGTGAGAAACTTTTGGAGCCACTGCAAAATCCACCTGGGCAAAACATCCAACTGCTAGACAAAAAGCAGTATAACATCAGAGGATTAGGAAATGTTCCTTTGCAACGCAGGAAGAGCATTCAGCATGCTGGTGTCTGTAAACAGCCACACATCCCAGTCATGAGCTTCTGGAGAGCACATTGTTTCCGAGAGGAATGTCAGTGTTAATCCATGGAGGAGCGAGGGGGTGAGTGTGAGACACGGCGAATGTGTGAGCACAGAGGTGTTGAGAGGGATGAAACCTGGCTCTCCTGCTGGAGAAGGAGTGAAATTTGGCTCTCCACACCGCCAGCTGCCAGGGCTTGCTCAGCCCCTGGCCCCCACCAGGTCCAGCAGCTGAACCCCTGGCACTGGCAGAGTTGGAAGCCGCGGGTGTTTGATGAACGGTTCAATCTTGATAAAAAAGAGATGGATGAGAATGCAGCACTCAGGGAGTCTCAGAACCATTTCTGTGCACTGATGCTGCAGCAGGGGAAAGTCCTCTTCCAGCCTTTGAAGGCTTTCACTTGAGAAACATTTGGGAAAGGGTGTGGAAACAGATTTTGGGATGCCCTTAAGTACGTCCTATGTCTTCAGATTATCCTAGACAATGGGACTGATTGAGAAGAATTCATTCTCTTTTCCCTGGCAGATGATGAAAAACATCCATCAGTGTGGGATGAATAGCAGAGAGAAAGAAAAGTTGTTATTATCAATGGGAAAGGTCAGAACAAGCTCTGATTCCCTTTTTATGTGAATAGTGACTGAGAAAGTCTGTGAAGGGATTCTCATGAAGATTTCCATCAGTCACATTGGGATGGCTACTCTGGTGCAAACTCAACTGAGAAAGGAATCAGATTTTCTGGACTCTGTATTTTCATTATACTGAAATATTTAGCAGCACTAAATAAATTTCAAACATTGCTTATATTTTCAAATGTGCAAAAAAGTTGTGGGTCACTAAAAAAACGAAAACCTCAAAAGCCTAAAAAAACATTGTATTACAATAACAAGGCTGAGGTCTAGGATTGTTTTCCGGTCTTTCAATTTGTGGCAGAGATCAAAAAGCTATTCTAGTAAAGGACAGATAATTCCAATATGAGCAAAAATTACAAGAAATTCGTTCAGTACTGAGCCATTCACAGACACTCGGTCATAAACCAGCAAACAAGTCGTCATTCTTAATGTTATTTTTCTCTGGGGAACGGAGCTTTTTGTTTGCTGTAATGAACTGTTATAATTGAGCTCAGTTTTACTGGAGTAGAGCCTTTTTCTAAAACAGCTGAGAGATGGAGATTTATTTTGATTAAAAAAGATGGTTTCAGCAGAATAAATATACAGGCAATATAACCAGGACCTTCTAAGTATGTCAAAAAACCTACATTCAGTTAATTTTATTTTCTGTTTTGTTTTTCAAGGAAAGGCATTTAATTTTCATTGCTGATATATGCTGGCATAGAAGATCAGATGGCAGATATTATAATGAAGTGTTCTTTGTTTACAGAAAAAAAATTGTGTTCATGACTTTTTAATAATGTTTGACAGTCTCATCAGAAAGAAATGGAGGTCTCAACTGGAATTGTTGCTCGTCATATGCCTGAGGCCTGAGGTTGATTTGTTTTGTCCCCAAGCTGAGCTGATTTTATTTGAACTAATACTGAAAGTTTTCTTGCATCTTTTGCCATGGCAGTGCAATGAATGAAGTCCTAATGAACGAGCTGCATTTCTCAGATAACTCCTCATTATCTTAATGCAGCTTTTCCCTATGCTGCCTGGTAATTTTTAAGGCTGTACTGTTTTATAAGGAGATACAGGTAGTTGCTAAATCAAGATACAGAGGTAACTTTGCTCTTCCTTCTGCATCTGCAGCTCTAATCAGAGCTGATCATTTGTGCCAAATCAAGCACTGACTTATGGAACAGACTGATACATAATAGGTACAAGAGTGAAATAAAAATCCTATTCCTGCAGCTTCATCTCAGGCCCACGGTGAGGTTTGTGGTGTGGCTGGATAATAAGCCCTCAGGTGCAATTTAAGTATCTTACCAAGCACATCAGCTGGAAAACCTCAGAGATAATAGTTCTTATCTAAATTGGGTTTGGCATACTGTTTTACTGCACCCCTTGGAAATCACAGAGGATGAGCCTGGAAAATTATTTTGTCTAATGAACAAAGCTGGGAGCATTAAGTGATGCCTTTTATAGAACCAAAAAATGCTCTGCAGAAGAAACAGGACTATGACAGCAAAACAGAGACATGTCCCACCCAAAGCCCATCACCTCTCAGCTCACTAACTCGAGGCCAGTTCCTGGCTTCATTCCACTTCCAGAGGAGCATCAGATCCGCTGAAGGGCATTCTAAAACAACCAGGCATTTTGGGGTTTATGGTTCCTCCATTTGGATCCTAGGTTTTTACATATTCCCTTTGGCAATGGGACGTCCTGGAAGGTTTCTATTTGAAGATATTTTCCCTGCAGTTCTCTGACCTGCACCAAGATGCCTCCTTCCTGCACAGAAACCCCACAGCATCCGTGGCAGGAATGCACAATTTGCTCTCGAGAAAAAAAAAATTCAAAAAACAAACAACTTTCATTTGGCATGATGAACCGTTTTGTGTTCCAAGTCCATATTTTCAGTTTGGTTCTCCCGGTCATAAATGTCTTGTGATGCTGAGTAACAACAACATAATCTGAAAATTATGCTCAGCTGAATGAGGTCGTTCATGGCTGTTATTCCTCATCTATGACTTACACATTCCAGATATGATGCATTTTTTACCTGCATGCTGTTCCAAGGGCTGCGTGCCATGGACAATGGCAAACACTTGAAGGGAGCCTGGCATAATGCATGGCCCTATTACCCACAGTCTTGTGATCCATCCTTTAATAACCTATTTTTGGTTTGAGATCCTTCCCATCTCTTAAGAAGATCTAACTTGCTGTAATTATATTTTGATTTACTTTTGTTCCCTAGACATCTTAATTCACAAGTTTGAAGTTGTTGCTGAATACAAAGCATTAAAAACAGATTCACACCCAACTATTAACTACTTGATGTATTCAGACATTAGCTAATAAGCTAAAATTCATGTGTTGAAACAAATTCCAGTAGTCAGTGTCTGCCCACAGACGCCGTGTGAGATGACAGACGAGTCCTTCCCATCACTGTGACATCAAGTAAGTCCCAAGTCACCAACCTCCCCTCATTTTGAGTTCCACAGAGACACTGAGCACAGTTTCTGCAAAGCAGCAGGAGCTCTCTGCTTTCATGAGGGCTCATTAACTCTGCTCAGAGCTCCCAGCCCCACCACACACAGACTGTAAAGCCAGGAGCAGTCCAGTTCTGCCCTGGATCAGCACTGGGACTGCAACTCCCAGGTGTTGCTTCTCAATATTTCTTAGTGTTCTTATTTCTTAGATTCTTCAAAGCATTACTGGCACAAGACCACCATCAGCCACGTCAGACAGCTTCAGGGAGCACTATGGGCCCTCAGACCTGAACTCCTCTCTCATCCCAGCTCCTGACTAAATTAAGTCAGGAGAACATGAATGGGACAGCACAGGCACTGCACTTGCCTTTCTCTTTGTAGAAGTTGGCTGCATAAAAGACCCACTTTGCTAACTCCTTCATTTTCAGCCAGATTGCTTTCTCTGCTATTGCAATTCTTTTGACCCAGCCTTTTGAGTGTTTGGCTTCAGCTCTGAGGAGAATGAGAATAAAGATGCACAGATGAGGAGGTCATCAGATCATACATTTCCCCAAAGACATGGGAGAAAGAGAAAAAAATATTGCTTAGAAGATCCCGTTTAATTTTTATTCTCTTGGAGGCTTTTGGGAATTGGCTACATAAAATAATTTGTTTTATTCCTCTGAATTTTCATTACCAAAGGAAGTTTGATAGGTAGAATTAATACTGTTCAAATGGGAAAGAAACCACCTCCAAAATGAAAACATGAGCCTTCAGAGTCAGTTCCCCAAAAATTCCAGTGGCAAGATCCAAATGCAAAATGTGTTTGGAGAAAAGACATTCTCTGATCTCACGGACAATCAGGGCTGTCTGCATACCTCTCTGTTCACATCATCTGCTTTCCTCAGTAACATTCTCCTCTTTTTCCTCTCATCCTGAGATTCAAAACCACAGCTTCCCATGGCTCCGGAGCACATCCTCTCAGAGCACATATCTTCACCAAACTGAAGGAATTTTTAGGGATGGGCTGGCCTTCTCATCAACTGTGAAGGGTCTAAAGCATTTTTGGGCGAAGAGACAACATTTTCTTAAATTGATCTTAAATCTTCTATTAAATGAAGTTCAAATTCCATGATCCCACTTTCAATTTTACTGAAGACTGGATTTTCCCATGTGGCAGGAGAATTTCCCCTAATTCTTGACCTGAGAGAGAACAACTGCATAAAAAGGGTAAGGAAAGTAAAGTTGAACTCATGGGTTTAGCTGGAAAACATTATGGATGAAAAGCTGTTAATTAAATAATGCATTTTATTTGTACAGTAGGAGGAAGAGCATCCAGAGAAACTAAAGAAGAAAAGCTGAAACAGGTTATAGAAGAGTATGGAATCTGCTAATTTAAGAGAAAAATATGAGCTAATTAAGATATTGATCCCCACAGTTAAGTGTCCCATTAAACTAGAAAGCACGTCTGTAATTCAAATGAGATGCTTTGCTGGCTAAATACTCAGTTCCTTCTTCTCCTCATCTTCAAGAACTGTAATATCTCAAAAGGAATACAATGAAATCAGTTTAAGAAATGTTTGGGAATGTCCTGCTAGAGAAGACAAGCATAATTCCCCTTCATCCACTTTTACAGGGTCTGACTATGTAGACATATTCAGGAAAATTCATCTGAAACAAGAAGATTCCTAAATGATTAGTTGGTAGCTATATGCTTATGCTGGAAATTAAGGAGCTTGTCACTCAGGTTAAATTATTCTGGAATAACAACATACAGATCATCAGCACTAAAGGTAGGGAGCAGTGTCCCTCTCACACATTAAACACAATTTAATTGTGACAACTTAATTCAGTGTGGATGCACATCTGATCTTACACATAAAAGAAACGAATATTGTCCTAATCCTAATGTGCAAATGTCTATTTTTTATGACTATTTTTCTTCTAGGACACAACATCAGGCAGATTTTCCTCTAATTACCATCACGAGATGATGTGTAGTAAGGAAGTCCTTGATTTTTTTTAGGTTACAGTGAGCAGCTCACCACGGAGCCAGCTGAAAGATGACGTAGCAAGAGAATAATTCAAATTTGAATTGCACAGTTTATTTAAATATCTAAGGAAAAAGGATGACCCTTTGCCTAATTTTGGAAGGAGGCACAGAACACCCTTGGCTCTTTGTAACCTGAAGTTGTGCTCTCCGAGTCCTCTGAAGCCTCAAGTGGCTTGAGCAGCCTTTGCTCAGTGTCTTTCTCCCCAATTTTGTGTTGCCCAGCTGAAAGAGGAGTGACAAGGGGATCCCCCTGCAGACACTGGGCTGCAGCTCAGCTTCCCCCTGTGCAGGCCATGCTCCTCACCCTGCTGTGCAGGAACTACCACACGTTATCCCAAGATATTCCTGGGGCTATTCAGTGCAGCCACAATTAACCTGTAGCACTAATTCAGGCTGCTCCCAAATTTTTTTAAGCATCGGAGCCTGTTCTTGACACAGCTATACTGTTACTACATAAATCTTTTTATATTTATGACAAATAAATAAATAAATTTATTTAAAGCATAAATTTGTACCTGAACTGGTTTGCTTTTCTCACGGACAAGCACTCTGCACTATATGGCTCTCTTCAATATTACACATCTAGAGTCAATTATAAACCCTTTATATTTCTCTTGCAGGAAGGTTAAAATTGAATTCTTCTTTATTGCAGTTTGCAAGTACAATATACTCTCCAGCTGGCTTGGAAAAGCTCCTCAGCTAAATCATCTTGAGCAACACTGATTCTTAGCCACTGGTACCTCCCTACACAACAACAACCTGGCAGCCCCACAACTCCAGGCTATTTATTGGTCTGTCCTTAAATGGGAGAGTTATTTTACTACATATCTCTTTTCTCCTGAAATGACTGCAAAGACAGTTTTGGGTTCCTTTTTGTTTTGTGGGGTTTTTGGGTGAGGGCACAACTGTGCTTTTAGGTTTTCAATTTCTCCTAGAGGCTTTGAGTCCATGCTGTCATCCTTTGTGCCTCTCCCCAGTAAATCAGTTGCCTGGTTCTTTGTTTTCAGGGTTTAAAACACTGTTACCGACAGAAAGTGAAGTGATGTGTTAGCCTAGGAGAGTCCCTGTGTTATTGAACTGAGGCAAGGAGCCCAGAAAACCAAAGGAAAATGATCCACCGAAATCTATAATCCTTCCCTCACCACAGCTCCAGAACATGAGATTATTATGCTTGTTAGAATAACTACTTATCTGCCCGTGGCCAGGGCTGGTGTTTCCTGGAATGTTGAAAAGGTCCACACCCAATTACGGTGCTGACTTGATTATTTTTGTCCAACTCATACCTTAAAGAAATCCATTATAGCTTATCCCCCAACCAAGGAAAGTAAATGGATTTACTCGAAGGATCAATATACTCCAAAAGGGTGAGGCAGGAATAAAGAGGAAAATTGGAGTGCCTTTCTACAGGGTCCTATAAAAGCTGAGAACTTTCAGTGTGAGTTAATTGTTTATACCAATACTGCAGCTCCCAAACCCATCCAGGTTTTCCTGTCACCTGGCAATCCTGGATGCTTCATGTCTGCATCGTTTTGTCTGCCTTGACTGGATACTCCCTGGGACAGGGACTGTGCCTTGTCTGCATTTTAAAAGTAAAGATGCACAATGCATAATACATAATTACTGTACAAAACAAACTTAAAATTCAAGGCAGCTTTGTTGGTTTTTGCTTTCTATGACTCAACAAATTTGTTACCTTGAGGTGCTAAACACAGTTGTGAGCTCAAGAGTGAGAAAAAAAGGTCAGTTTTGCTACTGTAGAAATGTCTTCTCATTTCATAGGAACCCACTGGCGCTGACACTGATATGTGCTGGTTTCCCCTCTCCTCCGAGGTGTTATTTTTGTGAAAGTGCAAAGCAGCACCTTTCCAGCAACATCTGTCAGCCAGGAAGACTGAATATTTTTGGCATTTTCACAGGCAGAAATTATAGCACAGAAAACAATAGGTACAGGACCAATGATGCTGACAGGTATCATAGAAAGCTGTGTTTATACAGAAATTCCAGAAGAAACTGAAGTCCAGCTAATAAAACACTTTTCAAAGAGGAAATGGGCTCTTTCTAGATGCCTGTCCTTGGCTGCCCTTTTTCTAAAGAATCCAATTAATAATCCTGAAAAATTTATTAGCCACACTGTTTTGGTGGCTGGGATTTCCCCGTGCTATCTGAAAGGATAATCAGCCCCTGGGGATGCTCAAAGCCTTTGCTAAGGGGGTCAAAACCTTCCCTCACCAAGAAAAAGCTGCTGCTCTTCTCATGATATCTTAATGCCCCCACCAGTGGCAGAGAAAATCTCCCCTGCCCAAGAGCCATGGGGGATGAGTGAATCAACACCTTACACAGCACCTGGTCTTAGGAAATGTGTATTATTGATTCCTGTGTTAACTATTGGGGATGCCTATGTGGAAAAAAATCCCCATTTTTGCCCGCAGCACTGCAATGTATTTCTTTTCACGGATTTGCCACACATGGTTAGGCACAATTAGCATTTTCAGGAGGCCTGGGTAACAGGTAAGCACAGCCCCAGAATGGGGCTTTTCTCCCGAGAGTCCCTTTGAAGGTCAGGGCTGGAGCGGGCAATGGTTTCACAAATCCACTCGCCCATACACCTCACTCCAGCTGGTTTTGGGGAGAGCAAGGGCAATTCCCCACAGCTTCCCAAAGGCACAGAGTCAAACACCTCAGTACAGTGAAAAAAAGTAGGGTCTTTAAGGAGAAATTAGTGGCACTGTGGCTCTTGGTCATTCTGCCTTTTTATTATTAGTGCTGGTTAATTCTGCCCTGTCTGCATGCAGGAGCCCCCATGAGTGACAGACACTCTGCAGACAAAGGACAAGGGTGACAGTCCCTCCTTCAGGGCTAGAGCAGTGCTTGGAGCCTGTTAAATCTGAGATGTTAATCCATGAAGTTTTAGGCTACTACTTTTTGACTGTATCCAGCAGGGCTGGTAGAGTGCATTTCAGAGCTAGGAAACCCCTCCCCTTCACCTGTACTTCTGAAAAACAGAAGATTTCGTTCAATTGACAGAGTGCGTTCCTCACCATTTAAAAACGAATTGTCTTGAACCTGTATTGTTAACTTGAGCTGTCTCTGAAACATATAAATTACCCTTTGGCTGAGAATTCCACTGCAAGTTGCAGGATACAACAACTTGCACGACACAGGACTGTGAAGCGAGATGAAGCATCCCCAGCCCCTTTGCCTTTAAAATGCCATGGAAGCACAGAGGCTCTCGGCAGAACACCTTATCTGCTCTCGAAAGCTGTGCCTCTCCATCCTTTCCTCATGAAGACCCAGGGGATTGCTTACTTAGCATACACCAGAGGCAATGGGTAGGGTGAGCAGCCGCTGCAGCCAGAAACCCCCGGGAGCGAGCGCAGGCGATTCCCCTCCACATGCAGAGACTTTGGAGCAGAATCGTGCTGAATAGAGAGCCCTCCGGCTGAGCGAGCCATGTGTGCCCGGCAGGAGCAGCCCCTTTCGCTCCGCTGAGAAGCAATGCAGTAAGTGCTGGGATATTGCAGCAGGCTCCGCTTCCCTGGGCTAACCGGGAGCTGAAGCCTTTGCAGCTTCTGCTGGGAGAGAGAGAGAGAGAGACACAACCTTTTGGCCGGCAGCAGTGGCAGGGCTGCACGATTTTTGTTGTTTCTAGGTGGAGTGGAGGGATGGAGCGGGGTTGCGGTGACAGGGACTGGGTGGTTTGCTTTGTGTGGGTGTTGCAGGGGGTGCTTGCTGTGTGTCCTGTGCTGAACTGGGGCTGCTCGCCCTGGGGGGGTTCTTCAGTCGTGTTTGACAGTGTTTGAACAGAGATGGGGCTTAATAACTTCATGTCAGCGGGTATTTGTGTTCTCCCTAATCATGCAGCATGTTTCCTGTGCCTGGGTGCAAACTATGTTCTGTACTAGTACGAGGCACTCTGATGCTGGGTTTACAGGGGCTGTGCCTTTGGGTAACGATGGATTGAGGATTGAAACTATGTGAATGAGTGCCCTGATGGTGGGTAATACTTTTATTTCACTTCAGCAGATATGGCTGATTTCTAGTTTGTCATAAATTCTTCATTGTGGTCTGAAATTGCAGATGCTTTTTTGCCAGGTAAATGTTTGTAAGCAGTACTTTATCATAAAAGAAAGCAAGCTGTGGCTTTCTTCAGATTCAGATGTTCTGTTTCTGTACTCTGCAGTAGCAGCTTTCTGTTTGTACTGAGTAGGAGAGGGAAAGCATGAGTTAAAGTTTGCTTTATATGAAGAGGGATTTTTACAGAGTTTGAAAGTGTTTGCAAAATTAGCATTTGGGCAGTAATTGCAGGCCTTTGGAAAGATCTGTGCAGCATTTAAAGCAAATTTAACCATACAGTTTTTGTTCTGTTACTTAGGAACTAATACCAAGCTTCTTTCCTCTGGTTTCTTGGTACAGCTTCCTCAGTGACTTACGAGCTCTGGCTTTAGGATAAGTGCCTGCCTTCAGCCTCACTGCCATTTTGGGCTTCAGGCATGTTTAACTCTTTAAGGCAATGTATGCTAAATTTTTTAAAGACAGCAGTACATGCAACTGCCAAAAGTTAGGGATTCTGTTTTTGCTGCTCAGTCAAATGTCAATAATAAATAGCCATTGTGAAGCTCCTGTAAAGGAGCACTAACGAAAGAATTCCTTGGTTTTCCCACTCAATTTTTGTTTAAAAGTTGGGGTTTTTATTTAGTTATTATAAAATATTGGGAAACATATTGGAAGTCTTATCATAATGAAGAAACAAAAATTCCTCTGATTTATCTGTTGTTTTAGTTTTGGGCAAGATTTGTAGCGTCACTATATCTGAAGGGATAATTCTCAAAAATTAGACAAATGAAGTTCAGTTTTTTTCTGAAGGAGTTTTTGCAGAGATGCTGCTGAAGATGTGTGTAGTGTTTAGTCCCGGGCACAGCTGATGACACCAAAAAATACCCTGGAAGTTATGGCACCTTTTCACTCCCATGCAACATGCGTGTCTTGGGGAGTTTTCTCCTTGAGATTAATGCTCAGGTCCTGAAAAGAGCTATTTCCTCTGACACTGCAGTCAAGAGGATTTTCTCTTTTTCATCCAAGAGAAGCCTTGTGACATATGGTGCTATTGAGTTGCAATTGCCAAGATAATACAAAATTAATAAGTGATAATTATTCTTCATTAGCCGTACAACTTTGAAGATGGACAAATCTACAAGGAGGGTGGATCACATCTGAATCTGACCTGCTCCACTCCTCCCTTTCTCTCCAATCCCAACTTCTCCCCTTCTGTTTATGAGCACTTGATAGGTGCTACAGTTGCTCTCATTTAAGGATCTGAACCTAGGATCAGTGCAATTTTTCCAGTCACAGGCTCACAATCTGTGTGTGTCTCATCTGTCCCTGTTTTCTCCATCTAGATTCCCAGCAAAGCCCGTAGTGAACTTGGAACATGGGAGGATTTATTATAAGATATCTCTGACTGAGCAGTATAAAGCCAGTGTTGGTGTATCTGCCACGAGGAAAGAGCAGGGGTTTTACCTGTTACTAGAACGTGCTCAGAACACACAGTTTTGATGACATTATCATCAGATATTTTCAGGTAAACTAACTCTGGTAATTTAACAAGCTACTGTTTTCAAATTATTTTCTCTGAGGAACAAAACGGGGGAGGGAAGGAAATGCAAATAAAGACTTGGATGTTGGAAAGTCACTGGATTCATAATGAGAATCACAAGACAAAAGGAAAGATTATGTCTGGTTTTATGCTTTCATGCAATTCTGAGTCTCTAATCAAAATGCGTTTCCTGAACTGGAACCTCAGAATTATTTGCCAAATATTATTGTTCATGTCAAATGTAAAATGGGAGAACATTAGGTATAAAATCTAATTTCTCAGTCTAGACTAAGCATATTAGTAAACAAACATTTTCACATCATCTTGTCTGTAAGTAACCCTGGCAGGAGCCTTGCCTCAGAAGTCAAGTTCAGTTTATTACATCGCAACCTGAGAGAGAAACACGCAAAGGGAAGTTTACTAATTTTGTCCTACATGGCCAGTAATGAGCTGCAAGTCAATTTAATTAATGAAGAGTAGCTGCTCAACATTTGTAGTCACCTGAACTACTTTAATTTGCATCACTGTATTTCCACCAGTTTTTGACGTGCAGGAGCACGGACAGCGTTCCCTGACAGTAAGAAATACGATTGTCATTTAAGTACCAGAGACAAAACTTCCAGTACAAAACTGTATAAAAGAACATACAGTGGGTGGATAAACACGCTGCATCATTTCAAAGCCCAGTGAAAGTGTGTGTCATAGTTGCACCAGGAACCAAAGGTGCAGATGATGTCACATTAAAAGACACAACATTCAGCACGCTCTCAAAGAGATAAGTTTAGCTGTGTTAGTACAAGAGCAGGGAATTTTTGTACTATGCTTAGCAGAGCTGTCGTGTTTATAAAGAAATATATCTTACAGCTAGTGACATCCAAAACGTGCCACATGCATAGTCACTACTTTCTCTCTGACTACAAAAGAAAGGACATTTTCTTCCTTTCTTGTTTTTCAAGGGTAGGCTTTCTGATGGCGTCACCTACTTAGATATGCTGCATAGTAATTATTTTATTCATATGTATGAAAGAAAATCTCTTAGAATCTTCATTATACTTATCTGCTGTGAGCATCAAGATTGAATTTAATCGAGATTTTTCAGATATATGCTTAGACAGTCCATTTTCAACAACAAAATGAATATGCTATTATTTTCTACTATCACTTCCTACCAAGGGCAATTACTTAATACTCTGTAATAGCTGCAATTCAGAATACTTCATTTGCCACAGCGACTCTCCTCACTTTCCACACCCCCACAAACCCCAGAACCTACTGTGAGTAAAGCAGCAGTGCAGTAGCATTCAAGGAGGATTAAAGGACTAAGATTGAGTACTTCCTAAAGCCTGCTGCCTGAGCTGTCGTTTAGAACAGGAGCAAAGATGATGTGCCTGCCTTTCCCAAGTGTTATTCAAAAGGTGGAGATATGCTCACAAAACCCATGCAGAATTAGGAAGATCACACGCTGCGTTTGGCAAAGGATCTTCAAAGTGCACCTGGTAAGGCAGGTCGACCTTCAGAAGGTGCACAAGAACTGGTCCACGATTCCCTCACCTCCTGCATCTATTCCTTAAAGCTTTAGGCAAGAATTCTGGCATCTGGCTTTTCGGAGGATGATTCAAGACACTGAACTTTAAAGGAAGGCTGTGGAAGTCTGTATTCTAATAAACTTAGTCATGAGCAGCAAACTGCAAATCAGTATCTGGTTTTCAGTGAAACATCTGGAAGAAACTCCAAATGCCATGTGCTCAGCTCTGAATCTTCATGAGTTCATGGAACCTTTAATGATATTTTCATTCCTTTTGGACACAAATATGAAGGAAACAGCATGGGAAGTAAATAAGGGTTTGCTTGAACAATGCCTGCAGAGACACACACCTCTTCTCAGCATTATTTTAGCATTTGAGTTTCAAATCTATTTCTTCCAGCCCTGGGGAGAGTAAGCCTCTGGGGATGCCATCCGTGGATACTCAGAATTCATAGTAGTCAGCCAGAGAGATTCCCAGACAGGAAGAACATTGTATCCCCCAGTGTCAGTCAGGACTTTGTTCAGAGGGAAAGATGAGGAAATGAGACAGAAGGTTGCTGAAAACACAGATGTTCACATTTCTTCTGCTAGAAACAGGGAATGATTTATTTCTTTCTATCATAAATCACAGATTTTCCTTCAAGGCTTTGCTTCAGACTTTCAATCAGCGCTGATGGCTGTAAAGAATCACGTGCCCAAGCAAATCTAAGCTACCTGGTGGAAAAGCTTTCCATTTCTCTCCCTGCCCCATCTGATTGATTTCGTGATTACTGGAGAATTTGCTGCTTCACACATTTAGTTTGTCTTATAAACTGGTCCAAGGCAGCCATTGTCACCCATCCAATTTTGTTTCCATATTCAAATTCAAGCTCCCACTCCCTCTGTCAGCATCACCAATATATCTATGAGTTCTTACCAAATAACCATACCACACCGTATGTTGCAGAATTGTTTTGGATTTTCACCAGTTTAGTTTAGAATTCAGCCCTCAGTCTGAGCATAATTCAGCTGGGAGGAGATCAATTACAGAATCCCAGAATGGTTTTGGTTGGAAGGGGCCCTAAAGCTCAGCTCATTCCAACTCCCTGCCGTGGGCAAGGAACCTTCAACAGACCAGGATGCTCAGAGCTCCATCCAGCCTCTCCTACAACACTTCCAGGGAACGGATTTTCAAAAAGCCTGGTGAGACCCATGAGCCAAAATCCACATCAGAGACTATGAAAAGTAGTGGGAATGAACAGAAGAGGAAGCCTCAGCTCTCAACACAGAGGGAGCCAATTTTCGTCAGTAAGATCTTGTCAGGAAGGTGTCTCCCATTGTTAGAAGTCCAAATAATGATAAGTCATAATTACTTAATGTCAAGAAACTCAAAGTAACCAAACTGAAAAGACTGAACCCTGAAAAAATAAA
The DNA here is from genome assembly GCA_013397915.1 of Daphoenositta chrysoptera. NCBI lineage: Eukaryota > Metazoa > Chordata > Aves > Passeriformes > Daphoenositta > Daphoenositta chrysoptera. The sequence continues at coordinate 989,983 of VZRO01001674.1, forward strand.
CATTACATTCATTTTGTCTTCCGTTTTGGGGTATTCTTTAGGATTTATGCTTCAAAGCTTTCATCTTCAAGCATATGAGAGCATTTTAGAATAAAGAATTTTATATCCTTGCACAGTAACCTCAGCAGAGCTTCAAAAGCATGACCGCATATGAAAATCACACAAGGTTAAAATTTAGATAATCCCAATATTTAGAATCACAATTTTACAAAACATGACTTGCTTTTGGGTTGGTTTTTTTTTTACCACTTTACATGACCATCTTTGTGTCTTACAGCCAGCAGAAATGTTTCCCAGGAAGAAAAATGGAGAGATTTTCTACCATCTGCATCAGCAAACCACCAGAAAATGGTGTTTTCTGGATTATATTCTGCCTCTGAGTTCACTGTATCATCACTGCAATTTTGCAAGTTGCAAGCAAAAGGCAGCCAGAAAGGAAATACCCAAGTAAAGCTGATCCAATTCTTGTTCAGCTGCAGAAGTGTTCAGAAATCTCTCTCCTTACTCTTTTCATGTGCTATATTTGGTCAGCACACTGGAGATGACTCCCATTGTGTCCTGCCCCATTCAGACTCTGTCTCACCATTACAGCACTGACAGTTCTCATCTCCGTGCTCACCGTGGGTATTTTCTGGAAAGAAGCAGATTCTCCCGTTTGGAAACACCTGCTTTCACTTCATATCATTGCCCTTCTGCCACATCTTAGTAAAGAGCTCTTTTAAGAATTGCCTGGAGAATGGGAACAGGTTGATAATAGCAAGTAAAAAAAAAAAAACCAAAACAAACTCAGAATTGCATCTGTGAAGGAGTTTTTCCCCAGCTGCCTTCTGCTCTGGGTCTGATCCCATAACATGGAAGGCAGTGAGGAGACTCCCACTGACTTTCCATCAGAGCCCAAGAGACTTCTGTGGAAGGTATATTGGGAGAAATTTTGGTGATGTTTATGATGCAGAGAAAAAGAAGTGCAGGAGACTGTGACCTTGCAAAGCCTGGCCATGGTGAGCAGCCCCTCCTGGGCAAACACCCAGCTCCCCTCAGGGCCTGAATTTGCCCAAGTCCCACACACATTAAACATCCATAGCTGGACTGTTATAGACAGTGAAGTTTTGTGCCATCCTCTTGTTTTCTAATGTTGTCTTGATTTAAATTATGTGTGGAACAAAGGAAATAATGTTTTAGAAGAAGAATGAAAGCATAATACAGGAACAAATAAAATTTGGTTACAGATAGAATTAAAGTAGATGGAGTAACTTTTCTTATGAAGAAATACTGCGCCTAGGGAGGGTGTTTTGTATAGTACTCCATAGCTTGGGATTTGATTTAAAAGGCCTTTTGGACATCCTCAGATCTCAATATGTAGAGAAAACCAGCAAGGGAATGCATCTTTTTTTTTATATATTTAAAGCATTTCCTTCATATAATCCTCATAAAACCAAGATTTCGGTGAGAAATAATAAGCGCATACAAACAAAGCAGATTCTCTGAAAGAAGCAAAACCCCAAAAAACCCCATCAAATCAAGATCTGGAAAGAAAATGCAAGCAGCATATATTCCACAGTAAGTTTCCTTAAGCAATATTTAGTGCTGAGGCATTTTCTGCCTCTAATCCAGGGGAAAAGCAGCAGGTCCCAGCTGGATACCCCTCTCTGTCTGGAGGCAGCTGAACATTTCTGCCAGCAGCCAGGGAAGGGGGATGTTCATGTGCTGCTCCATTCCAAACTCACTGGACACACTTTTACAGCAGCCTGTCAGGGCTGACATCAGAATTTGTCTCCAAAACTACCCTGTGGTGCTGTGATTGACTCCAAAGGACACTATTTGGCTGTCAAAAAGCACAATCTGTACACAAAACATCGCTGTCCATAAGAGCAAGAGGGTGAATAGTGGTAAAATACAGAGAGGGCATTTAATTTATAATTAAATATACATGTACACTCACACAGATGCAAAGTTCCCAAACTTTGGGGTTTCCACCAGCTGCCCACTAAAAAGAGCTGCTAGGAAGGACTTGAGAGCCACTGGAGTCCACCAACAATTTTTGTACGTTATGAAGACAATATACTAAGTTTCTCATGAAACAAAGGAAGCTCTGAGCTTTTCTTTTCCTCTTTTTTGTTTTTAACACTCCTGGTTTCCTTCCTTGAGCCTGTAGACCTGAAGGAGCAGCACCTTATGGGCACTGCTCCTTAGCCTGGCCCATGGGCAAGGGAGGCACGGATTAAATACCAGAGATCGAGCTAAACTTGCTGCCTGACTCGAGAGAAAAGCCTCCTGGTGCCCCAGCACTGGGACCTTGCTTTAAAAGTGATGTTGTGTTTTCAGGTGATATTTAATCAGTCACCATCCCTAAGAACACACCTCAGCTGACTGCTGGTTTTTGTTTTGTTTTGTTCAACACTGAAGCATCCCCGTTCTGAGCGTGGAACAAACTCTCCTGTGATTCTTGCCTGGGTTTCCAATGTCTGGAGATGCTGCATGTGTGGTAGGTGAAACTTATCACCCTACACATGGCAAATACAAAGGATCAGTCTCAGCCTTCATCTACACTGCAGTTACCATTGCTGTCACAGCAACTTGGCCCCAGATATTCCAAATTAAAGTGTGTATGTAAACCTGCTGCCCTCAAAACCATTTCTGTGTGCTCCAGTGACTCCACTGGGCAGTTTGGCAGCACAGGACCACATTGAATTCTTAGTTAAAATTCACAGGAGTTACAGTTTAACACTGAAAGGGACAGGCTGGCTGAGTAAGGGAACCACAGCAGCAACCAGCCTAGGCTGAGGCTTTTTATGGACTCTCATGATTTAAACTTATTTGGTTTTCTGAGATGGTCTAGACCTCATTGGCAGTCTATTACTCTGTCTTGGCTGACAAGAGGTAACTTCTAAAGATACATGACCTTGGTTTCTTGCTGTCTTGGAGACGTAATAATAACCCTAGCACATTGGAAGTAATACTTTTTATTAAAGTTCCCTCCCCCATCTGCAGTTATGGCCATGTTATGTGCAATGCCACAGCAATAACTGCAACACATCAACATGAACTCTGCTGGAAATGGCTCTAGCACAGCTTTGAAAGCCATTTTTTCAGGTGAATGAAGTAAAGAGAAACTTTTCATCTCCAGGAACATATGAGCCTTTCTAGTGCACTTCGAAGCTTGGCCAACTGGAAGCAGGAACTGTAGCAAAATGCTCTGGAGTCTCTTTGGAAGCTGACTCCAGCACAGGAATTGAAATAAATGAATTTGGCATCTAAAAGGAGGTTTTGTGGAGTCAACGCTTTCCAAGCAGAGGACAGAGAGGGATTTGGCAAGGTTGGTGCATACATTACTGACATTTTAATGTCACAAAGGGGTAATCCCAGGTCTAGCTCTGGGCCAGCTGAGCTTGTAGTGGTCTTGCAGCCCACCCTTCTCAGGTGTAGGGCTGAAGTGATGCTGCAGTGACAGCCTGTGTGGGTAGGGGAGTGTTAGAGGCTGTCAGAAAACACACAAATACAAAATAAACACCCCACCCTTTTTGTACTAACCTGTGATTTTCTGCATTCCCTACTACCCACCCACCAAAGATAAAGGTTTGATGTGGATAGTTATCAGAGAATGAGCATGGGAACCTTGAGAAAGGAAATAATTTATGGCTGCTTTGGGTTGTTGAAACCAGAACACTTTTTTAAGGGAATCATTCCGAAATGGAAATCAATGATGGTTGGCACCATTCTCAGAACATTGCCTTGGGACACTGAAGTGCACAAATGCTTTGCTGACATTTTGGACACAGTGCAGAAGAATTTTCCAAGTGATTTTCCATCTCCCAGGAAAAGAAAATATTGTATTTTCTTATTTGCATTTGGACAACTATTTGTATCTTAAAGCAAGTATCTGCAAAACATTCATGCCTGCAGCATTTTTAAAATTATTAGCAGAGAAGGAAATAACACTGGCAGTCTAGCAGAATTTTTCTGTTGGATTTTGTAAGAATGGGATACTCTGTGTAAAGAAAGTCTTGTTTCCTTATTTGTGTAGGGATCAGAACCGTTGTCTTTAGCTTTCTTTTCTCCTGACAATTTGTTCCTGTAATCTCCTTATGTTCCTACATTAAAACCTTTGGCTAAATTGAGAGGTAGCTTAACTGACAATTTAAGCTACACATTAGTAAACATAACAGGAGGGAATGGAACAAATCACCCCACAAAGAGAGAAAAACAGTGAACAACAGGAATCTGTGCTGCCTCACCTACTTTTTATTCCTCAAAAAAAAAAATAAAATGTTTCCTGCAATGTCTTTCTTCCTCCATTTGCAAGTTACATCTGCTCACACAAAGTTCCTGATATGCAAAATAGTTTGTACCAGGGTTGGGGCTGTTCTAAGGAGATAAAAATGGATATTAATCAGTGGCAAGCATGGGAACTGCATGGCTGGAGGACACCGAGAGTCTGAGCACGTCCAGGGGAGTGAAGTGGCCAGATTTGGGATGGCCCGAGTGACCTTGTCTGGGGGCACACAGAGCTCCTCAAAACGCCTCAGCATCAGCTGAAAGCGTCTTCTCCATGGGCAAGGGGCGTGGTGTTAGGAAAGCCCAACTCAGAAATGCCAGAGCAGGTAATTCCAGCTCACCCCTCTCAGAAACGGGGCAGAAGAGGCAGAGGAGCTCAGGGAACCTCTCAGAGAACAGGGAACCTCTCAGAGAACAGGGAACCTCTCAGAGAACATTCCCATCCCTGTTTCTCTGAGAAAAGATCACGGTCCACAACCAGCACGGCTGATGCTGGACTTCAAACCTGTTTGCTGCAAGAAAAGCAGGATTTCCTCACCTGGACCAAGAGCAGCACCACCCAGGTGCTCTGTTCTTCAGGGAGGAAGGGGTTTGTGGAAGGAATAATTCTAAAGCCCCAAATTAGAGCCCCAGCTCCTTGGCTAGGACATTTTCCTTGCTTTTCCCCCTTTCCATCACACGATCCAACAAAGTGTCTCACCCGTTGACTGTCTGGAAAATGTGAGAAGTTTGATCAGGAGAAGAAAAATTTCTCCCCCAGCTCTATTAAATTCTGTGGGTGTCCTGAGAGAAGATGATCTTTGGACAGCAGCAGAATATATGATTGCAAGCAGGCAGTAATTTTATTACACAACTGCCCAATAGCACTTCTCTGAAATATTTTGAAGTTCTATGGCATAGAGAAAGTCAGCATTTTTTAAAGCAGTTTAAACCATAAAACGGAGTAGTAACCAGCAGGGGAAAATAAGAATAGCTGTTCCTTCAGAATTTTTGAGTGATTAGACTAATTTTCAACCTTTCCTGCACATGATCTATTATTTAATCTCCCACCTTACTTCATAGCAGCAAACAACAGTCTATTCTAAACTTCTGTTTTTCCTCCACTATTAAAGCATTACTCTCTAAAAGAATGGATTTTTGCAAAATGCTACTGTAAGAGAGAGGAGAAAGCAGAAGCAGCTCCAAAAAAGCTTCAGATGGCTGTGCCAGTCCTGCTGCTGTGCCATGTCACTGCTGCTGTCAAGAACACTCCTCACCTTGAAAGCCAAATCAAAGAGAATTTTAAAATAAGGAATAAAATTAGAAGACTAAACATGGAGAGGTGAGGAAAAGTGGGATCTGGTCCAGTGCTTACTATATTCACTCCTGTATTTGTGTTACCATGAAATAAAAATCAGTAAATGCTCTAATTGCAATTTATATCAGAGTAAAAAGGAGAGGAACAATCAACTTTCTATAATTTTTTTTAATTTTATCACATAACATGGGCTAACTACTGTGCTTTTTTCCCCCACTTGGTCTCTTTGTAAGGTTATCTTAAGGACTTTCCTCCCCCTTTATTTGAAGAACTGAATACAAAGGATGAATGCTATTTCTAAACAGATTTGCTCAGCAACATTTTCTGATTTCTGTTTTTATAGTTTCTTTTAATTGTATTAGCACTTTCTTTCCCCACACTGCTCTTGCTAATATAAACTTGCATTAACATGTTGCTCATTGGGCCCATAAACAAATTGACATGCAGGGTGTTAAATAACTGTAAAAGTATTGTAAAAATACATTTAACAGGCGAGAACGTGTTTGAATGAATAATAACCACATCAAAATAGCAAAGATGGTTCTATATTCCTCTTTCTTTCATATCTATTTTTAGATCTCAGTAACTTTCTGAGAAGCTGTGCTTAAAACACTGGTGTGAGTACAGAGCAGAAAATCTGGAGTCATTTACTTTCAATGCCTCTCAAAACTACTCTGCATTTGCTTGTACAGCAGAACAGCTCTGGGGACGCTGAAGGGGTGCTGGGAAAATCACTGCCCCGTAAAGTCCTTGCTGGCTCCTGTTTAGAAAAGGAATTTGTGAAGGAATAAAAGCACTTTTTCACCAGGTTACAAAAAAAGGAGAAGGAAGAAATAGTTTCCAGTCGCTGGAACTAAAAAAGGCGAGGAAGCGCAAGTGCATGCAAAGAGGGAAAACCACAATTCTCCTTTGCAGAAAGGGAGGGATGATGAGTAAAAAGGCTTTCAAGAAAATACTTCTACCCCAGCCACAGGAAAGATTTGTGTATAATCAGCTTCTGTTTGCTGCAGAGCAGTTGCCGAAGTATTTTCATGAAAGCTGATGTTGTTTTCCCTGCTTGAGTGGCACAGCAATAATAAATACATTTATTATTCATTAAATGCCTTCAAAATATTTTAATACGTCTCAGCATTTCTAAGGTGTTCAAATCACAGCAGTACAACACCCTGCTCACATAATTTGCTGCCTTAACCACTGAATATTACAGTTTGTAGTTTTAAGTTTCTGAGTGCACATTTTCAGAGCGGATAATCACTTTAGGTATCTGGAATCAAACCCTTAAAAAGAAGATT
>VZRO01001674.1:996853-1013103 GCA_013397915.1 Daphoenositta chrysoptera
ACCCCCCCCCCCCCACCCTCTCCCCACCAAAAAAAAAAAAAAAAAAAAAGAGCTGGCATTATACCCAGCTCAGTTCTCCCATATTTTAAAACAGGATTCATAAAATTCGCCAAGCTCAGAGGGTGTCAAATGAGGAAAAGGATGTTTTTAAGGTAAAGGCAGATCAATAGATAGGCACTCTAGTATGTGCATGCATTTTTTGGTGTGGTCTGGTTTGATTTTTTTCTTTTATATACACAGACATAGAAAACAGGAAAGGAACGAGGAATCAGGATTTAGTCTGGTGGCTTTCTTTGCTTGCTGTTTGGAAGCAAATCTTCACTCTGCTGACTTCACTGGCCACAGGGTCCCAGCCTATATTTGCATGATGGAGAGCTCTGCATAGCATTTCCTGAGTGCCACTGCCTGCCAAAGCAGATGGAAGGTGATTTATGGACTTCATTGTTTATGGGGATAAATGAGGAGAGAATTATGCCTAGATCACTGTGTCCCAAATAATTCCTTAAGGTTATCAAGTTTGCACAGCTCTGTCTTATGTTAAGTTTATGCCAGAAAAGAAAAAATAAATCAAAGTAAGGAGAAGTGAACCACTGAAGCAGAATGCACAGGGAATGTACCAAAGCACATAGTGCTTATTTATCTACAGCTGAACCACACCAACCAGGGAGAAGTTTTATTCCCAGTCACTGCTCAGAGCTTCCAGTGAAACACTCCCAGAATATATTATTGTCACCAAGTCCAGCATTTGGTGAACTTTATCTACAATTAGAGTCTGGCAACATGTAGGGCATAAGCAAAGGAATCTGAAAGCTAAATAGTTTTTCTTCATAAAAGATTAGCACTTGAAACATCTAACAGCAGTTACCAACGTTGTGTCCTGTGAAATACAAAGAGAGGAATCATTCAGAGACCTAAACAATGAGCAACATAAATGAGATTCTCAGCCCTCTCAGCAGCCTGGAGATGACTGCTGCCATTCTTGAAAGGGGTTCAGAGACACTGGAGACAAGATCCATGACTGAAACTGGCAGTGACCTCTCACCAAGATGCAAAATAAGGCTAAAAGCAAATATGCAAGTCCATTGGTAGTGGTGTTATTTACTGCATGTCTCCCAGATAAGAATCTGGAGCTCCAGGTATCCAGAGGATGTTTCCCAGAGCTCTGGCCTGTGCTTTATTCTGAGTTCTGACAGTGGCAGAACTGCCATTCATGAACTTCAGCACATCCCAGGGGCCAAGGCTGTTTTTGTCATTTACTAACATCACTGCAGTTTGAAACTTAAAATGGAGCTTGTGACAACCCTGGCCAAAGACTTACCACAGGGAGTTCTCTTTTTGCTACAAGAACTCTTGCTTTCATACCAACAGTCAGGCATTGATAATTTGCTGTTGTTTAGGGCAAATGCTGCTGAAGGGGTTATGTGAGGCTGTGGTCTCAGCCAGTGTGGGATAGGATTTACCATCCTGTTCCAAAATGAAAAAGTGCAATTAAATGCTCTTGAAAATGTCCTGTGCTGGGAAGAAAAGCCTTCCAAAACAGATTTCTATCTACTTGGTCCAAGTCCATGGTTCATTAATGTTTCTGTAAGCAGAAATGGTTTTGTCCTGCAAGACAAATACTGATTGATTTGAGTTTCTAATGACTGCTAGGTCAGGCTTGCTATATATTTGCTTAATTAATTTCTCTGACCTTCCTTCCATTGAATACTTGGGATGACAAACTTCCATTTTAGCAGCTGTGAGGATGTTAGTCTGAAGCACCTATGATGTCAAAGGCTTTGTATTCATTTACTAAGCAAGTTATTTTGAGCCCTTTTTAAAATAATATGCATGGTCAGCACAGATTTATGATTTGGTTTTTTCAGCTCAATCTCGTATCACTTATCACATGGATTTAAATTAATTCATACCCATTAACCTACAGGAAAGAGATGGTTACTGTTTCTTGAGATATGAGGAAACCATCTGAATTCCGGGGAGGATTTCAGATAAATGCATTAATTTTTAAAGCTGAAAATTTCCTTCCTACTTTAATTAGCAGTGCTTCAATTTTCTGCCTCAGCATTCAACAATAAAGGTGGGGACTGGGAGAAGTGCCCTGTGCAATGTACAGGCAGCTCCAGGTGCCATCCAGCAAACCAAGCACATACTTTAAACCTGACAGTATTAGCTGGACTTAGGTTAAAATTCAAAGGCACAGGAATAAAATGGTTCTTGAATCCTTCCTAAAAACCCCTGTTCTCATTCAAGACTTAGCTGGTTCAAACAGGGTGCTGCTGACACCAAGGTTATGGGTTCCACCCCCACAGGGACCATTTACTCAAGAGCTGGACTTGATAATCCCCATGGGAATCCCCAACTCAGAACGTTCTGTCAATCTGTGAAGTGTTAAACAAGTCTACAAGAAATTAGGAACCTAAATGCAACTATGTATCTTGTCCTCACTGCTTTATTCTCAGGACTGCCCTTAGTACCTATTTAAAGCCAGGCATGTGCTTAAAGTCGTTACATGAAAATTGCATTCAGACAAGTGATCTAAAATTAAAGTATCAGCCCAGCTCTTGTATATTTACAAATCAAATTTATTTTGACAACAGGTTAACATAAGACACAGATGAGAGCCTGGAGCAAGATGGGTTGTGTGATTTAAGGCTCTGCAATTAAAAGTCAAGGCCCAGAGGTGCTGCCTTTCAAATGTGGGTGTTCAAGTTCTGCCAGGACTCTGCTGTCTGCAGGCCTGCCTGTGAACTGGAGCAGTTGCCATGCTACTTCGTGGAAAATTATTTATTAAGTCAGTGATTTATTTAGTCTATTTAAAGAAGGTGGGATAAAACACTGGGCTGGCCATAATGATTACACTGTTATTATTTCTTTTTTAATTAATATTGAGCAACCTGTACTGCAGCCGACTTCAAGACACTTCAGAAGTGCACTCCTCATTCTCTGGCTGGAGAACAAAGGCCTTGGTAGGATAAATAATGTTTTTATTCTAGGACCCTACAGAAAACTATTTTTCCTAGTATCTTCCTTACACAGAGAAAAGAGACTCTTGATTTTTCCACCTCATCTTACAGAGAAAATACTCACCTTTCTTCCCCCATCTCTGAGATATGAAATATAAGACTCAGAAAAAGATGCAGTCCCAGGTCTGAAGTTCCCACAGAGGAGAAACTCGATTCCTGTCTCACCCTGCTTCTTTAACTCGATGCAATATTTACCAGGACAGAGCCAGGCATGGTCCCCCTCACCCTGCTGACCTGGAATAAATGATTTTTTCCACCTGTCCATCCCAAACCATCCATCACTCTGCCCTCCCTGCAGGTTGCCAGTGTGGCTGATCCTGTGCTCACTCCCAGACTTGCTCTGGGTTATTGAGGGGGAAGTTTATTAACACTTTCCAGCTGAGGTGAAACACCACAGAGTTTTATATCAGAGATTTGCCACTGGGGTAGAGGGAAAGAAATAAAGAAAAGAGCAGCTGGGCACAATGCCCCCAGCTCAGCGTGTCTGACCACCAATCTCTGCTTCTTTCTAGGAGCTGAACTTGATATTAACCACTGGGAAACTCTTCCAGCTTGCATGGGAGACAGCAGGTTTTGGTGCTGATACATCACAGTTGCCCCTCTATTGAGGTCAGTGGGACAGAGGCAGGGGACTGTCACTACCAAGTGGCACTCTCTGAACTGTGGGAAGCTCTCCGACCCAGAGAGGAGACACACATAAACCACAACCTCATCCTGGTGCAATGGTGAAACACCACGTTGTGTTAGATGCACAACAGAACAGCCCTCAGAAACTATTTTAATCAATTAAGAACAGTTGGACCCTTTAGCACATAGTTACCACTGTCTACTTATTATGCACTTAAAATGCAATTATAGGCAGGAAAATAATGTTCTTTTTCTATTGGCCTCGTTTTCCTTGAGTGAATTAAGTCTGTTTCTCATCTGCATTCACAGTCCCAGCTGCTTCCTGACTGAAGCAGATCCTGTAGGCTTTTTATATCCAGTAGCAATGCAGCAATGCCATATGTAAGGCCAGGGTGTGTGGGGGAGCTAGGATGTCTCCTGGCTCCTGAATTATTAGGCTGTTCCAAGTTCCAGCGTGGAATCATTCCCTGGGTGGTGATTCATGAGGTAGCAAAGAACCTAGATCCAGTTCCCAGGCTGTGTTTTTAGGGTCAGAAAAGCAACCTTGCTTCTCAAGCTTAAAAAAACCCAAAAAACAGAAGGGAAGATAGTTTTTAGAGTCCCTGCCTAAAACAGAGCAGGTCTCTGAGGCTATTAATTATCCCAGACTGGTGGTAAAGTAGAAAAGGTGAATGTATAGCGAAGGAGTTTTCCTAAACATATATAAATAGCAAACCATTACAGTTTCACTGGAAGAAGAAAAATTTGCAGGCAGGGCAACGCTCAAGAACTCCCAAGCCCACAAATGCTTGTGTTCCCTGAATGTCATTGATGCAAGTCACTTGCTGCCATAATTAGCTTTGTCAGAAGACCTGAAATAGAAGGGGGTGGAGAGGAGTCCCTGCAGCACAAACTGACAGAGCCCTTACCAGGCTGGTGTGTAGTGAGGACACCCCCAATTTCTTAAAAGCAGACCTGCTCTCCTCCCTGACCACAGCATTTACAGTGGCATTGGGTGGACAGATAAGCACAGGCTGGCCACGTTTCACCTGTAGACTGCTCCACAGTTTCAAGGTTATATTTATTTTTAAGGTTATATTTACCTGCCAAATGCTTTAATTGGTGTCCACTGCAGTAGGTCACCAAGGGAAAAGAAAAATAAAAAAAATCAAACAAACCAACCCACCCCAGGGCAGCATTCAGGTAACTACTTCAAAAGAGAAGTTTTAAGTTGTGACAAGACAGCCTATCACACTTCTGGAAGACTCACTTTAAACTATACCTTCAGTAGATGCAAAAGGAATAATTTGCATGCCGTTCTTTGTGGTCAAAGTGTAGGTTTTTATGCTGCTACTATAATACTTAAACACTTCCTATTCAATATTGCATATCAATAGGAATGGCTATATCAAACAGCAGATAATTGCTGGCACTTATTTTTCAAAGTCAAAACTCTGCTTGAACTTCCCTTTGAGAAAATTAGGGTTTTATTAGCTGGCAGAGAAGGGGAAGTGATTCCAAGGGCAATTTGGCTTGGGAATGCAGTGTTCCCATCAGAGCAGCCTTTCTGGCAGTAAGGCTTTCCTCAGAGAGAAAGTTCAGCAGGGTTTCCCGAGGCTGTTTAACTCCCAGACCTGATTTTATGGAAGCCCTGGAAGATGTTGAGGTGGTACCTTCAGACATACAGACCCAGCAACACACAAACCCCGCTGTCCTCCTAATAATTCCATGTCAGTGCATGGAATAAAAAAGGTTGAGGGGGAGGAGGTCTGAAGTTTGTGTTTGTCATACCCCTGCACACGATGGGAAATGCCACGTGTAGGCTGCCAGCCCATGCATCCCACTGATTTCACTGAGGAGTCTGGGAAACACTAAAGTTTACTCACTGAGTATCACACCCTCCTCAGCCCCAGCCCACCAGATGTCCATGTAAATAGTGCTGCCCTTGATTTTGGTGCCCATGAGGGACATTTACCACAACCGTGGTGGCATTTGTGTTTTGGTTAGCCCCAAAGCACCGGGTTAAAGTGAAGCAGTCAGAAGTTTCCAGCTGCCCACGGTCTGCCTGGTTGAAGCCAACGCAGTTTTTATGAGGCATGTTATTATTAAAAGAATTCCTCCAGAAATCAACCCTCCCACTACCAGTCCAGCATTTACAAAATTAATTCAGTTCAAGGGTGCTTGCAGTCATGTAAATAGAAGCCAGACATTTTTCTCTGCTGGGGGAAAGTCATTCAAGAGAGGTACCCAGCCATGCACAGGCCATATTTTAGCATGCCCATAAAGAGCTGTATCTCACTGCTTTTGAGTGGTTTGCAGTGTTCCTTCAGCCCAGGGAGGGTGCCTGAGGCAGCTCTGCCACACGGGCCCCGTTATTTACTCCGTGTAGCACTGCAGGGTTGCTGACCTCGGTACCATGACAAGCATCAGGCTGGCTGTGAGCAGGCTCTCCACTCCTTCCCACTCTCCATCTACTTCAGCCATCAGCCTGCACATGACTTTCCTACTCGAGGCTTGGCATATTCACAAAAACCCAATTTTATAGCAATGTCTCCTTTCCATTGCTGCCCCTCCTCAGAGCTGTGGGTGCAGCTGGAGCAGGCACGTACATGGACAGGAGGAAATCTCCATTTGCAAAGTTCAGTTTGCAGAGCAGAGCAAGAGGAGGCAGAGCCCAGGCTTACAGACTGTGGGACAGTGTTGGAGCTTTCTGCTGTCAAAAGAGCTTCCTTGTTATCTTTGCTTAACATATTATTCTCACTTAATAATTTGTTTCAGTAATTAAGAAAAATGGGAAAAGTCATAGGATTTTATTTGCCTTCCTTTGGGAGTGTTAAATCCTAAACTCAGCTAGAATTGAGGTTTGTGCTTCCCTGTTCCAGGTGACTTGAACAATCCTGCTCTAAACAGACAACTTGAAACCAAACATGGTTCCTTTCCTTGTCCTGCCATAGATAATACCTGTGACTGTGTGAGCTGCCCCTGCACAAACCCTGAGCCTCTCCCACACCTCTGTGTGCCAGGCTGTGCCTACACACAGCCTTCCACCCAAAAAAGAATGGCAGAGTTCTTCAGAACAGAGGGAACCATTTCCCCCCAGCCACTGCATCCAGGTAATTCTTTGTGTTCATCTGCAGTGACACGGGAGAAGATCTGGAGCTTTGTTATTTCTGTGAATCAGAAACAGTGCAGAACTGGGCAAAACCAGTTGCCCTTGTTTGCCTTCTAAAAGAAGACCAGTGCTGAACCACGATGGAGTCATAAATCTCCTTCTGCCTCTTCACTCCCCCTTCCTCAATCACACCCCTGTTTTGAGAAGTCTGACTGTTGCTGGCACATGAGCAGGAGCACAGCACTGATGGAACAGCACCAGGCAGAACTGCAGCTGAGCAACCAAAAAGCAAGGGCTGCTTTTGAGCTCAGGGTCCTTTCCTGCCAGATGCTCCAGGCTCAGCTGCAGCACATTGAACCTGTGGGAGATCTGGAGCCATTCCGTGCCATAAGGCTCAGCACTAAGATCATCTAGAAGACCTTGCAGGGAACACAGTCCAAGGGGAAAGAAAGAACTCTTAGTTAAAAAAAAAAAAAAAAAAAAATTCAGTTCCAGCTCTGCATTTGCACATATAGAAAAATTCGCCTTAGAAAAAGCTACTCATGTATTGAGTCATAACTGCAGTCCTGTTAGTTCCTGTCCTGACATAAATCTTCACACAGAAGTACACCAAATGAGGTAGGAAAATGTAGTTAATCCTAATGGTGTCATCATGTCGTGCTGCCTGCACAGTTTTCAAGATCAGAGCTGGATGCTCTGCCCCAGCTCCGTGTCTGGTGAGAAGGTGCTCGAGGGCAATTTTCTCTCTTTCAGCCCACAAGATGTGGGGATGTAATTCCTGTAGTAGTTAGATGTATAGTTAGATGTATACTTGCTTCTTCCCCAAAGTCAACTGTACTGCAAGGCAGCTCTCCATCACCTGCATTTACAATTAATTAAACTTCCAACAGTGTGGGCATAAAATGAGCCTGTGACAATAAAGAAATACCAGCCATGGACAGGCAGAGACCCACTGGGACACATCTCACCTTATTATTCATAGGACTGAGCTGTTTGAGTTTAGTTTCTTTTCATGCATGAAAAGCTTTTGAGGAATCTCATTATTGCACTGAATATAAATATATTCAGTAAATACAAAGAGACAGAGTTAAACTAGAAGCAGAGATCAGTGCCTGGTTTTAAAAGTATCAGAGCTATATTACTTACAGATACAAACAGAGATTGAAGTTGAAATTGGATCAGATCTCAAATATTTTCTCTTTCCTTAAGGAGACTTTCCAGAGGCAGCTCAAAAGCATTAGCAATCCAAGAAATAAGAATATAAAACCTCGTTTCTGGGGCAGCCCAGAGGTCTGAGGGGAGGTGCTCCTTAGGGACACCGTGTCAGCCTGGCCACGTTTTGCAGCCCATCCTCCAACACCCACAACTGCTCTATTAGGAAGTCGTAGGGAAGACCTCTGGTTAGTGGTTCCAGGGTCTATTTCTGGACCTGTTGTCTGTAATTCATCCAATTCAAAAAGCCTGATGGTGCTGTCTGCAGGCCTCTGTGGCAGCAAGTTTGGGAAGTCACTACCTGCTGAATAAAGAAGTCCTTTTTTCAATAACAATCTGGTTGTCTACTAGTTCATTGAGTGCCCCCCAGTTTACCTATTTTAAAAAACTGGTTTTCGTTGTTTTTTTTTTTTTTTAATTGTGAAAAAACAATTTTCCCACTCACCTGGTCTGTGGTTTTTGTATAGCTCAAACATGATTCCTCAGCCACCTTTTTCCCATCCTCTTCAGACACTTATAAAGCAACTGATGGTCCCTTTGACCATTTTAGTTATCCTGAAGAAAACTCCCTTATGGCAGGTATCTACTCCTCAAACCACAGCGATCCCAGTCCATAAAATCCAAAATAATAAAGGCAGTTACAGGGGGGGAAGAGCACTTAGGTTTGGGACATCTGAGCATATTCAGAAGTCAGTGTGATCCCTGCAAGGGAGAAAAGACCTTCCAAACTGCTGAGTCAGTCCAGGCAAGCCCTCGTGGCTCCCTGTACATTAGGTTCACTTAAAAATGTTCCTTGTGGCTAATGGTGCATTAATAAGGTATTGGCTGTCTGGGACTGTTGGGTGCTGTGCCAAAAACAGTCTTTTATAAATGGAACATGCACAAAGGTTCTGGCAGTCTGATTCCCAGTGACCCACTGACAAGCTACTGATCTAGCTGAAGATGTGGAGATGGAATGTAATTGCCCACAATCTTTTTAATCAAGGACTACACGTCCAATAATCTGCTGCAGTGACGGAGAAAACAACATCAGGCTGTAACACACGTCTGGAATCAAAGCTCTTTTCAGTACAGTCTTAATTAAAGAGTGTTTCTGACTACAAGTTTTATAGAAAAGTCAATGAGCTTCCAGCTGAGGAAAGGACCTTTCTTGACGTGATGAAAAGGCTGCACGAATACTTAGAGTGTGTACAGGAGTACATGATCAGAAAAAAATCCATGTAGGCACACAGGCTGTGGGTTCTACTTGGGAATATCATCAATACAGTTTGGATGAGAGGGAAGGAGGGAATGAAAAGGCATCAGTCACCCCCAAAACCCCAAGCACAGACAAAGCTTTGGCCAAAGCCATCACTAGCACAGACCAGAGCTGCTGCAGGGATGCTGCATTAGAGCCTGGCCTGGAGCAGCCCTCAGGGCATGGGTGCCTGAGGATTCACCTAAAGGTGATCCAGGGAAGATGCCCCAGAAATGACAACCATTGGGTGGCTTTTCACTGCTTGGACAGCCTTCAATGTCAGGCTGTGCTGGTGATCACTAAATTGGGGCTCTGCCCACCTCCTGCCACAAAGAGGCCCATTGCTTCAGCATTCTCAGAGATAATTTTTGTCTGTTCTCTGTCTTTGATTAAACATAAACTGCATTTTACACCCATCCATCTGGCACTTCTAATAAATAAAAGATACTTTAAGTTTACAAGTTTGTCATCCCTCTGTGTAACCACATTATAACAACCTGCCACAGAGGCCTAGTTTAACAGGATTTCATAGAATCACAGAATGGTTTGGGTTGGAAGGGACTTTTGTAGGTCATCGAGTTCCAGTGAGTTGGGACATCTTTATTTAGATCAAGTTGCTCACAGCCCTGTTCAACCTTACCTTGAATATTTCCAGAGATGGGGCATCCCTTACCCTCTCTGGGTAACCTGTGCCAGTGTTTTACCACCCTCACTGTAAAGATTTTCTTCCTTATATCTAATCTAAATAGACCCTGTTTTATTTAAAACCATTACCCCTCATCCTGACACAGCAGACCCTGCTAAAAATCTTGTCCCCATTTGCACAGGCAGCTCTTTCCCAGCCAGCCTTGATGCCAAAAACCAGCCTTGGGTACATTTGATTTACTACAATAGATATTGCCCACATGTCCTGGGAAGGACAAAAGACAGATCCTGTGAACAGCTGGGGCTCAGACTGAGGATCCTGGCTGATCCTCACTCATCTCAGCAATGGGCCATTTATCCTTTCACCCAGCCTTGCCTGGTGACACACCAACTTTGGAGGCTGCTATATTTGTTACCTACCTACAGAGCTACAGACTGGAGCTCAATTATCCTTAAATTCTTATCAGGATCCTTCACTCCAGCCAGGGCTGTCATGGAAAATGTAATGCATGTCCTGACTCAAGGTTTTGGTTCATTTGTAATAAAAGTCATCTGGCCTCTCTCTGAAGGAAGATGCAATCCATCCCTGCTGGGAGACAGTGGAAAATATAGTTTATGTGGGTGCCAACTGGATCCTCATCAGAAAGAATCTTTTGTGCAGTGTTCACGTGCATGGCTGTACAGAAAGAGGGGTCTGAAAACAGGAAGATTTTCTGTGCTGTTGAGCTGTTTGGCTGCTCACACTGGTTCCAGATGGTGCTGGAGGCACTCAGTGCCTCTGAAAACAGGCCAACTTTCATTCTCCCAGTTCTTATAGTAGCAAGAGAAAAACTGTTCTCTTGAGGAAAGAAAACAGGGAAAAACTAGTGATGATATTTCTGCTTCTCCTGTTGGCAAATTATAGCTGAAATTAGATAACATGCTGCAACAATTCTGGCTTTCCAGCTGGAGAGGGAGAGAAGCAGAGAGCTGCTGTGGGTGTCCCATGTAGCACCAGGCTCTGTGCTCCCTGGAACAGCCCTAACCCAAACCCATTTGGATCCCCTGGGGCCCCTAACTTTTCATTTCAGGTCTTCCATTATTCTTTCCTCCTATTCCTCATAGCAGTGAGGAGAGATAAATCTGTTTAAGCAGGGCTGGTTTTGCCATTGTTTTCCAAGGGTTTCTCATCCTTACCCAACAACATTTCTGGGCTCTGGGGCTGCTCCTCCTGGGGGTCCATTTTTGCCCAGTGACCTGGCAAGAGATGCTGACAGAGTTTAACCTCACGTCCTGCTTTGCAGTCAGGTCCGTATTTCTGCTACATCTCAGGCTTATTCATTCAGTCTTTAACACTCCTTTGCAAGACATTTTTTTTCAGTTTAAGGTAGGATGTGGTTCAGCTGGCATCACAGCCCTGGGTAGGTCACCACGAAGAACCAGAGCAGTGGCACAGCAGGTTTTGTGCATGAGCACAAGGTACAAACATCCATTCCCTGCAGCCCAAAGCAGTTCAGAAAAGGAACAGACAGGAGCAGGGCCTTTGGTGGGAGCCCTGTGTGGAGCCTGTGTCAGTTTGTCTTGTTTTGAGCCAAAACACGCTCTGGACTTTGAGCTTTATATTTGCTTATGTTTAATTGATCAAATCCCTCTCCCCACAAATTTCTGAAGTATCTGAGAAAAGTCTGTATTAAAAAAAGTGTGTGAATTAGTTATCAGTATGGATTAAGGAGCACCTGCAGTTATTACAATGGCAGAGCCACCTGTAACTATTTTGGATGTTTTGCCGTTGACTTATTACATTAAAAATTTCTTGACTAGGAGTTACCTTCGTTATCAAGAGTTTAACTTTTCATTTGAAATAAGTGATTCAGAGAGGAAGCAGGGCTATATGATTTCTTTCTGCCTACATTTGTGGCAGTTCTATAGGTGTAACACAGCTATTTTGGTGACCATTCACAATACCATTCCTCAATTGGAAAAATATTGATACAGCCTCAATCTGATTTGTATTTAGCTTTTCAAGATGAAAGGGCAAAAGATGTGTCTCAGAGGTATCCTGCAAGTTAGAGAATACTGGACAACACCACCACAAGGTAATATTTATCTAAAAAGGAATTGCTGTTCTACCTTGAAGTGAGCTTTTTGTTTTTGTAAAAAAAAAAAATAATAAAAGAAGGAGCAGTAAAGAAAAATATGGGTCTTTTTTCCTCCTTGTCAGCTTTGCTGCAGTGAAAAATTTCTCCATAGCTTTGCTTATAATTCTCCTGGCTAACAGTCATTGTTTAATTTATAAAATAACTGCCAGGACCAGCAGGCATGTTTGTCTCCTTTCAGAGGATTTAAATAGCAGAGAGTTTTAAAAGCAGATACTCCATTAAAATGAGTTTATATCATATCTGTTCAGACCTTACAAGCCTTGGCTTAAAAGCCTAATCCATTTGTTTCTTTAAGTCTCCTTTACATTTGCCACTTGCCTTGATGAAAGGGGATGCACACAGTGCATCACAGCAGTGATAAGGAAAGCAGCTCCTTATCAAAATTCCCACTGACTGAAGGATGGTCCTGCTGCAGACAGATGTTCCTTCTCATCTAAACTTCTCGTATCACAGGCATTGCTGTGCGTTTCCCGGCATTATCTCCTGCAGGTGAATCAGTGTTCCCGAGAGCCCCAGGGCGGCTCTGCAAGGAGGATGGGTTGAGCCGGGTTGTGCAATCCCTGCAGCTCTCACACCGCAGCAGAAACACCAACAGGGATCCAGGGGAATGTCCCTGCAGCTCTCCCGGGGGACACAGAGCTGCCCTTCCCAGGGAGGAGCCTGCCCAGCCCCGGCAGGGACCGCAAAACCCCTGGGCTGGGGGATTTCTGGCACTGGATTTCCTTCCTGCCCCTGCTCCCCTTTGGATTGTAAAACAACTGATCCAGAGGCAACATCACAACCTCACCCTGCACCACCTGCCCTTGTTCATGTTGTTTGAGTCCTGTCTCTGCCCACCCTCGTGCCCAGCCAGCAGCCCGTGAAATCCACCACTGATCCTACCCCTTTTTACCTCTGAGCGACCCCTTCCAGGCTCTGAGAAAGATTCCCTGATGTTCTCACCTCAGCGAAGTTTAATAAGGGATTTTCCACACAAGTTGAGCTTTGAGGGGGCTGGAAGCGCTTTTTACTCCAGACCCCAACTGTCCAGCAGTTCACTCAATAGTTCTGAACAGCAACCTGCTCCCAACCACAACCATCTACTTTTTTATATTTTGTTAACGAGTAATTCCACGTGCTCCTTGAAGTGAGTGAGAAATGGTTATTTGATTCAGGATGCTCTCAAATTACAAGCAGCCCAGTTATTTTAAGTGTATGCTGCATCTTTTTCTCAATGGAGATTAATGTTATTCTTGCCATGGGGCTGTGTAGGAAGGAAACATTTGTGCAACAGCAATTTTTAAAACCTTCTCCAGATTGATTTATGTGTTTATTTGTTTTCAACTTTTGGGCACTTGTAAATGATGTCTTTAGTCTTCTGATGGAATACTGGCATCCAGTGATTTACAACTGGCTAAAAGCAAGTGTGTGGAGGGAAGATTATTTGTCTCTTGACCGTAACTGAAGGCTAGATTGAATAAAGGAGTTTGCATAAACTAAGCTGAGCATAAGGATTTAAAGTCATTATGTAAAGCAAGAAATAAAATAGTCCAACAACCAAAACAAAATGCCAGTGAGTTAAAAACAATGGTTAAACCTGCCTTCAGGTACACAGGAGAAATCTTGCTTATAGGAAGGCAGAGTCACTGAAATGAAGTATTGATTTTCTGCTGAAAGAATTGTAAGTATAAAAGGACAATTAATTTTTAGACTAAGCTAACGGTCATATTATTGCTCTCTGGGTGTAGCAAGAAGCTCATCTGTCTGTATCTATCCATAGCATTTGACTCCTGTGCTGAGAGGCAGTGAGTTTTTAATCGAAACTAGATTGTTAAGAATATTAGAGTATGATCAAGCGTCCAGGCTATTCCTTTAGAGATTTGAACTTCAAATTGAAGGTGACTTCGTTTGACAAACACACACAATCCCTATCTGGAGCAATATTTCACCTTCATTCCTGGCCACTCACCTCTAGCCCCTTGCCTGAGCAACACCCTGTCCTGCTGAGTCCCCTCACAAGGGACGGGGGCTCATCTTTTGCCTTGTTCTTCTCAGCCTTCCCACCCTACACCTTAGAACTACTTTCCACAACAATGTGTGAAAAACCAGGTTTGTCATCCAGCAAGTTTTAAAAGTTTTTCTGGTTGAAATTATTTTGTGTGAGCGTAAAAAAGAATGTTATCCCAAACCAGAAGGGGAAAAAAATGCAAATAATTATTAGTTTTTAAGTCCTGGTGTATCCATTCAGATAAGCCAAGTAGTTTTGTTTAAACAAATAATCCAGCCCCATATGTTTGCATATAAATACCCAGACTCCTGATCAGGATCAACTCAAACCTGGCTGATCTTTCAGTATGATTTAAAAACAGGACTTTTTTTGCTCGTTGAAGGAGAAATATTGATATGACTTTAGGCTTGAACATTGCTCTTCCTATCATAAATGTTCTTCTAGGGAACATCTGACAAATCCATCCTGTGCTCGAGTGCATCCGACTGCCTCAGGCTGATTCTGGAGCGATTCCCAATCGTGTAACGAGTCCGTCACGCCCACATCCTGCCTGAGGAGCAATTGTCAATTATTATTCTTTTTTCAGAGCAGCCCGGTGAGAACTGCTTCCAGGTCTGGGTGGAGGTGAAGCTGAGCGGAGCCCGGACGCCGTTAAAGCCCCACTGACCGACAAAACTTTTAAAATATGACTACAGGGAGGATTTTATCTCCACCATGCTGCTATGCTGGGATGTGACAGGATTCCTATCCAGCCCTGGAAGGTATGGATCTGATTGCATACGTGAAATCTTGTCGTTTTCCTGCCCTTCCCTCCCTGTACAGATGTTGTTTTGGGAAAGGAGTTTAGAAGAAAAAAAAAAAAACAAACAACCAAGAAACTAAAAACAGAGAATGTTTTGAAATAAATCCTAAGGGTTGAGATGAGTTGAAACATGATTAACCAGCATAGGAACCTGCAATGTATGTGGTACATTATTAGTTTATATTTAAAGTGACAGTGCCAAGATTGTCAAGTCAGGAAAAAATAGAAACCCATATCTTCTAAAGTATCTTGGACAGGTAGGGCTGATTGCAAAATTCAGGCGCGCTGGTGAGCACAAGTGGTACAGAGAGCCTGTAACCAACGAGGATGCCAACATCCTGCATAAAGTCATAAAAACTGAATATAATCTCTCTTCTGTGGCAATCCCTCATGAAAAGGGCACTGGCAAACAAAACAAGCAGCCAAGACCAAACGCTCAGGATGGAGTGTCCAGCGAGGCACCAGGGCTCTTGATCCCTGACCCAGCTCCAGGGTCTCCAGAACAGAGACACGAAAACAAGCCAGGGGAGCGGGGCACCAAAACTCGAGGATTCCAACCCTTCTGAGGAGACACAGCTGCTGCCCTGTCCTGGCCCTCTGCAGCCCCCCAGGAGCCACTTTTGGTGCTGAGTTACTCAGGCAGCACAGCTCCATCCCCGGGTGAGCCTGCCTGTGGCACCCTCCTGTTCTCAGAGGAGTTGGAGGGGGAGAGACTGCACTGAAACACCCGGGATTTACTGCAAGACACACACTCAGGACTGCTAAACTGCCTGGTTTGAACCAGGGGTTGTCCTTCATCTTTTGGCTTTGTTTGGACCAAATCACATTTTCAACAAATCTGAAAAAAATTTTTAAAATACAGTTCTACAGCTCATTGCTGTCAAGCTAGGAAAAAAAGGAATTTTCTACAATTCAGCTATTCAGAGAAAACTTGATCATTCAAGTGTGAACCTTTATAATTGTTTCTGCTGATCTTTTTATTTTTTTCCCACACACGCAATGCTGTCAACATCAACCCTGCTAGTAACCAAGAGCAAACATCCAGCCAACCAGTCTGCAGCTGGAGAGAGAGAGAATTTCAACAGCACTGATGGATTTCACAGGCCAGACCGAGAAAAACTGCCTGCAAAACCCTTCAGCTCACCTGCACAGCACATCCCCAGGGTGGGATAGAGGGCAGGATGTGCAGGCAGAGCATCCAGCATGGACCTATCTGCTTCAACCTGTGAGACACTTCCAGAGCCCTCTCCGAGCCTGGCTGGACTGCTGGGCACCAGGGAAGTGAGAAAGGGAGTGGAGGCACTGGCCAAGGAAATGGAAATTAAACAGGATGAGTTTTGCAGCTGTTACAGAGATGGAGAGCCACAAGCACCTGGCAGACAGCAGGACACAGCATGTCCGTGGTAATACCTGGGAGCTGGACCTTCCCAAGAGGAAACAGGCCTGGTGAACAATAAAATATAGAAATAACTATATAATATATATATT
>VZRO01001674.1:1013179-1060595 GCA_013397915.1 Daphoenositta chrysoptera
AATTTATATATAATAATGTATAATAATACATATATATATTATTATATATTTTATCACTAAAATAAATATATAAAATAACTCCTTTTGCATTTGGGGACTGCCTCTTGCTGGTCCCCAGATGCCTGGTCTGGAACAGCCACAATAAATTAATCTGGAGAGAGCTCACCAGGCACAGCCCGTTCCAGCACCCAGCTCTGCTCAGCACCGAGCACTCCCTGCAGTGCCAAGCCTCTGGAGTGCAGTTGTAGTGACAAACAGCATGGAACCCCACCAAATTCCTCCTGGCACCAACCTTCCAGCCACTCACAGAGCACTTTGACAGGCCAGAGCTGCATTGGAGGGCTCCCCTGGCAGTGCTGGAGCACCAACAGCTGCAGGTGAGCAGCCAAGCTGAGAGTGAGGATGGCCACTGGGAAAGCCAGATCCTTCTGGGCAGCCCCAAGAAACACCTCCATTAATGCAGAATAGTGCCCAGCATCAAAACATTACCGAGTTTATGGGGAAACCACAACAAGGAAAAACGTGTGGTTTATACAACCTCAAGAATGTAGCTTTTTGGAAAAAAATCCCACTGAAAGTGCCTACTTCTTGTCAAAGCAGATCAATATAAACCTGAAAACATTAGGTTCAAGCTGTCACTGTAATTTATTGTGCAAACTACAGCTCAGATGCCACAGCCTTTCACTCTGCTCTCTGGGCAAAGCCTTCTGCCTGGCCTATCCTTTCCATAGGGTGGTTTTCCCTTCCAGCAGGAGAGAAGCATCCTCCAGGCACAGTCCTGGGGGCAGGGGGAAGCAGAGGGATCAGCACTTAAACCAAGCTCCCATGAGATTGAGTGATGCCATTTTGAAGAGAAAAATCTCCAAGGGATAGGTCTCTACTTGAAACCTCTGATCATTTTCTGAGTAAATTATTCATCTTTCCAAAGAAAGTACATGTGAGTGAAAATGCAGTTTTCTCTCCAAGATCAGTACTGATGGAAATTAGCAAGTAGTTCTGATATTCTACAGGAGGTAATTTAGGGTGAAACAATCTCACATGGTACAACAGCCAGAACATCAGGAGGGAAAAAAAAAATGAGCAAATCACACCCATCCTTGTTGGACCTTCACAAGAGCACTGCAGGAAAGGACTGGGATACATTAGCAGTTTTGATAACATTTTTTTCTTTTGTATTCATAAAGAATTCATACTTAATACTCAGCTGTGCTGACAAACCCTTTTTTCATCAAATGAAGTTATAAACTGCAATGTAAGATCTCTTGGCTGGTGAAACAGAGTGGTAGCAGAGTCTGTTGGGAATATTAGACCCCTGACCAGGCAAGGTGAGCATTACAAGCCTGACCTCACTCCTCAGAGATTTCTTCATGAGCTCCTAAGGATGTGACTGGTAAATACATGAGATCATGAGATGTCTGCTTGGTTTCATTCACTTTGTGTCATCAGCTTCTTTCATTTCCCTGCTGCAGGACCGGCTGTCGCAGTAATTTCTATGTTTTCAGGAAATTAAAAAAAAAAAATCTGACATCCTCGTGCTTAAAATAGACTCAAGAGCCCAGCTGATTTGTACTTGCCTTGTGGGATCCAGGAGGTTGTGAGGCTAGAAAGCCACTTGAAAAGGAGAAAATTATGAGACAGGGAAGAAACTGTGAACTTTTGAAATAAAAGGTCTTCCATTCACCCCGAGGAAGACTCGTGGGGCACAGGAGTTCAGGAGTCTCTGGGACATCGCTGGCAGCTGGCACAGCACCAGGCTGCAGGAACGGGGTGCTCCAGCCAGATGTGAACCAGCACTGCAACAGCTCCCTGGAAACATAACCAGGAAATCTTCCCTGTGTCACCAAACCCGGGATTTCCTCACTGTATTAATGCAGTAACAGACAGCAGCTGAGCTCTTTGATACCCCAGTTTTCACCCAGTCCTCCCTATGGCTCAGTATCTTCTTGTGCCCATCTCTCCTCTGCAGTTAAAGCAGGGATTGGCTCTCAGACTGGTTATTGCATTTGATGTGAACGACTGTGTTGTTTTTCTTGCTGTAAAGAGGCAGTCTGTATTCCTGATTTTCCACGCTGTAATCCTCAACATTTCTCCCTCCCACCTTGGCCAAACATGGATGTCAGGAGAAGCTTCTCCATCCCTGGGCAGTGACTCAGTTCTGTGTAAGGTCAGTTCCTCTCCTTCAGCAAATTGTGCAAAGCAGTTTGTGTTATCAGCTGCTGAACTCTCCAGAATCAAACTTGCAGAGGGATTCAATCACTGCTGAAGCCATTTTGGTTATGGATTCAGGTGAGGAGGCCAGAGGAGACCTTCAGCTATGCAGACATCTGCAGTGAATAAGATAATACTTGTTCTAATCACATAATCACCTGTACCTCTCTGGGTGATAAAACACCTACTTTAAAATGATATTGCTCCTAAAAAATCTTCTACTGCCTGGAGAACCTTGAGTACCGGAGATTAAAAGATTATGGAAAATAAGTATGCATAATTTTCACTTTGCTTTGTGCCAGTGAGAGACAGAGAGTGTTTGGACAGAGACGAAAATTGGGATAGAAACAGTCTGCTCTGCCATTTGTCTGATCTTTCACACTAACAGAGGAATGGAAATATTTTTATGATTAGCAAATGCTGAGACAAGAACACTGTCTGTGCCTCTTTTAAGAGATGATATTTCAAGTGGATAGTGCTCATTCACCACTGCTTCTCTTGTCTTTGTTAACATCTCTTTTTAGTGTCTAATATTTTAGCAAGAAGCATTTGTGGGATAATTAAGGTGGAAATGAGGTTTCTTCCTCTCACAGCTCTCAGTTACCTGAGCTACAACATTTCCACTGGGTTTATTCCCCTGCAAGAATCTCTCAGAGCTGTAACAAACATGTGTCCAGCACAACCCCTGCTTTTCCCCATGTCCAGGAGCAGCAATCACTCGTGCCTGACGCCGTGTTTGTTTTGCAGGTGGTTGATGATGTTAGGAGTAAATCCAAGCCCAGATGAAGAGTGGCCTGAGCAATGGAGGGACCAACCCCAGAGCCCGTGTACGTTGACGTGGACAAGGGACTGACGCTGGCGTGTTTTGTCTTCCTCTGCCTCTTCCTGATTGTGATGATCATTCGCTGTGCAAAAGTCATCATGGACCCTTACAGTGCCATCCCCACGTCCACGTGGGAGGAGCAGCACCTGGACGACTGACAGGGATGCCCCAGACACAGCCCAGAAGGTCCTTTCCCACCGGGGAGGCTGGCACAAAAAGAGCCATTTTAAGAAATGCAGGGCAAAGGCAATATGTCCAAGAGCACATAGTGTAAATTATTTTTGCTCGACAGGTCGAGATATCAGCAAGCCATTCTGGCAGCAGAGTTTACTACTATGCAGCAACTCTTATTTTACAGTTGTCATTGTAACTCAAGTAGCACAAGATTCTCCAGACTTTTCCTGATACAACTCTTGGTCTAGCACAGTTTGTCCCACCCTCAATATCGCCCACAAACCCAGGGTAATTATCAATACCATGAAAAAACAACAAGAGTATTCTGTCTTTCCTGGAAACAGATTGCTTCAAATATTAATTTCTTCCTCTGTTATTACAGTTATGTTTTAGGAAAGGCCCAGATTTTATATGCCAGAGCATCACTAAGAAGTGCTGCAGTACCTCTGGTTAAGTAGAATTATATGATCAGATTTATTCTTGGCTCACTTGGTTCTGCACATGCACTCCCTACCCCACTGCAGTCACATTTCCAGTGACCAGGATGCAGAAGCACTCAGATTAAGGGGGTCTTGGACTGCTGTTGACCCCGTAGCACCACCTTGCTCTACCCTACTCATGCAAAAACCAGGCATATCCTCTGCCACGGGCCCTTGGATTAGTCAGGCCACTGACTATGAGCTTGGCAGGCACCAAAAATCCCTGAAGCAGAGCCTGGGCATTGCTGGTGTCAGCTACACAGAGCTCGCTGTGATTTTCAAAGAGTGATTCCACATGCAATTTCACCCATCTTTTGCTTCAGGTGTACTTCAGTGAGATAAGCCAGGACTAGAATGACAAGTACAATAAGCAGAGAGACTTTTCTCCCAGCTTTGTCACTCAGACTCCTCAGCATAACATTTACAGTAACACACAATAATAAGCATTCTACCTCGGAGAAATTCAGCTCCTTCAAAGGAAGATTTTCCCCCACAGACTTGTAAGGTACATTTCCTTCTCTCAATGCATTAAGACAGCCATTTTTCAAGAAGGCATAAGTGAACATGGGAGCTCTGGAAATGTGTTATTTACCTTTGAAGAGTGGGGACTACAGGATTCCAAAGTCCTCTATTCCTCAAATCCTAAGGTTTGCTCATGGCTGCCTTTTTTCATGGCTATATGTTCAGCTTATGGGATTGACAGGAAGCAATTCAGAGCAGGTACTGCAAGGGCACCATGAACAGACAAGCCTTGAAAGCACAAAACTTCAAGAAGGGCATTTCTCCATTCCTGCTCCTCACCATCCTCCCTCACCCCCAGGTTCTTGCCATAAGACAACCCCCAGTGGGTGAGAAAGGTGGAAGCCAAGGCTGGGACAAGGAATTGGGACACAGACGTTGTAAGGCACTGTTCTAGCTCTGGCAGATTTGCTTGATGATCTCACAAATCCATTCTTTATGTGCCTCACTCTACTCATCAGTGAAATGGGTGTAACAACAGCATCTTGTCACACCTCGTTTTGTCTGTCTAATACAACCAGGAAGCACCTGGAGAGCCTTAGATAGGGGCACAGAAATGAGGTTCTTACCTACAAACCTTCCTGCTGAAACCAACAGGGAAGGTCTGGATCTCGTTGTACTGCAGGGGAAGTTCTCCCCAGGCAGAGGATTTCTCCAGACCCCCCTTTACTCTCTCATTGCAGTATTTTGAGCCAAGCCAAACGGCACCTGGCTTTTTTACACAGCCCACACTGATTTCTGAGGATGTAAGGTGCTCAACACTGCGAACACAGAGGTCCCAAAATAGCAGGCTATGAGGCACGTGGAGACTTTTGCATGGATCTTTTGAACCACACAACTTCTGCTGATCTCCGTTGTAGGAGATGCCATTCAAGAGGCAGGAAATTTGAAGATTAGCTTTCAGCCTGATGTCCTCTAGCAGCAGACCTCCACTGCTTCCATTACCCACTGCAGATTGCTCCTCAGGCTGTTATTTAGCCTCAGCTTTTGCTAGCCAGGTAATCACCAGGAACAGAGCACTTTTTCAGGCTTGAATGTTAAATATTCGTCATCCCTGGAGCAAACCCACTGTTCTCTTATTCGTGGGTGAGTCTATCTGTACCACAGGAATGGATGTCCTAGCTCAAAGAACAACACTTCTGTAACCTGGGCTAAAGTTTGGAACCTGTTTTTTGTTGTTAAATCTTGTATCCCACTATCGGGGCTACTTACAAATTAAGCAAAATAACAAAATTATGTCCAGGCTAGGGGCACTTCCAGTTTTCAGGTCACCTGGCTGCTTTCACAGCTGATGCAGAGCAAGGACAGAGCTTGTCCTCACACCTCTCAGTGCCAACGCTCCACTCGGTGTTTATCTGCATACAGGACTCTTTGGCATTGTCACATATCACTGATAAGCCCCAGTTCAGCTAAGGACTTATTCAGGTGCTTCAGTTTAAGCCTCTGAGCAGGCTGCCCGACTGCAGAGACCAGGGCCAGCCCTGTGCCATGTCCCTGGCAGGGCAGGGACAGCAGCACACAGTCCTTGCAGGAGCAGAGCCTGTGTGAGAATGAAGGGTTACAAATGCTAAGGAAGCAAATTGATAAATTTGCTTTGCAAGCATGTTTGCCACTTTTTTCTCTCTTTGTCCAGCTGAACAAACCATTTTATGGATTTTCCTGAAAATCCTAAAGAAAAGATGCCTCTGGGTAGCTCTATTTTCTAATAAAAAGGCACTTGTCCTCCTGGCATAGCCTGTCAAGTCCATCCTTCTGTTGGCAAAAAAAGGTCTTCATAAAAATCTGGATATTCACACACACGACTGCGTAAAAGTCAACGAGATTGTTTTTATAGAGACAACGTAAATCTATTGATCTCTTCACTCTTGTGACCAGTGACAGGACTCAAGCCTGAGTTCAAGGAGCCTTTGGACAACACTCAGGCACACGGTGGCATTTTTGGGGTGTCCTGTGCCTGGCCAGGAGTTGGACTCGCTGATCCTGACGGGTCCCTTCCAACTCAGCACGTCCTATGGTTCATTCTGATTTCTGCCTTTCCCCGCTGGTTACAATCACACAACCTCACTACTCTTTGACCAAAAGCAATACTGAACATCATGCCTGAGCCAGACATGTTCTGCTCCTTCCCCTGGGAGCCAGGGCTCTCCCACCCAAGGGTGCAGCTGCAGCTCCGGCCCCGCCGGCAAATCCGCGCTCACGGCCAGGGAAGGTCTCCTTCAGCAGGAGCTGCATCACCAGGCTTGGTAGTAATTTCAGCTGCATGCAACAAGTGCCTCTGCTAGTTTTGGTTCTTTTTTAATCATCGTGCCATACTACCAGCAACTGCACTCAGAGGATATAACTCAAACTTGTTGCAAGTGTATTTATCTGACATAATAAACAGCTTCAACATGGAAAACCTCCTTGCTGTCTCTGTTGTGGTTTTCTTCGAGTTGCCAGGATGTCTTTAAAAACACTCACAGCACAACATGATTTACAGGAAGGGCGTACATTCATGACAGCCCTCCTCGGAGAGTGAGAGCAGAGAAGAACTCCCTGTGTGGCTGCACCACTACGGATTCCTGGGAGCTCAGGATGGAGCCCCGGTGCTCCTGTGGCTCTGCAGAAGGTCAGCCTTCCCAAAAGGGCTATTTCAGGTTACTCCCTTGGTCAGGAAGAGCACTCAGCTGAGCTTCAGCTCAGTGGGGGACTGCAGCATCTGTATTTCAGCAATTCATTATCAGCAACAAATTGCATACCAAAAGAAACACGACCACTGAGACCAGAATCCCTCCTGCTAGCAACTGAAAATGAAGAGCACGGAGCATCTGTGGGGGTCTCTTTGAAGAAGCCACAGAGTGTGGGATATGCAGTGTAAAAGCACCCAGGGAACGCCTCCTCTTGAAAAAGATGAAGAGACGAATTGCTAATTCTTTCATCTTGAAAAAGGGCTCTGTTGCCTGAAAGCTGGGTGCTTTATAGGTCTGCTTGTCCCTGCAGCAAGTCCTCTGGCAGAAGGATCTTTGTGCCTGGAACCCAGTTTGCCACAAAGACTAAACCCCACTGATAAACCATTACCTCTCCCCTAGTCAGAAGCAGAGACTGGAGCCTTTGCTCTGTTTTCAGCACAGCTACTCTGGCTAAGGTAAGAGCAGACCTGAGCTGAGGCCAGCAGCAGCTGAATTTGAGCAGACACCCTGGAAATGTTTTTCTGAGGGAAACAGGCACTGAAGGCAAGCCAGAGAGCCACAGGAGCGATGCTGCTGCAGCCTGTCCTGGCCAAAGGTGTCCCCACCTCGCTGGGTCATTACAGTCTCAGCAGGCAGCTTCAGCCCAAATTGCTTCAGCTCAGAAGCCAGCACAGGACTCGGATGGGGAAATGCTGCACTCAGACTTCAGCCATCTCCTTCACACTTGTTTTTTTAAAGCTATTTTCATTAAAAATGGTCAATACCTTGCTAACCGGGAGGAAAACTCTGCTCACACACAGATTTTTAAAGCAATAAATAGTTTGAAATTCCTGGTTGCATTTATTCTCAGGTCATCATATATAATTCAATCCACAATGTTGTTAAAGAAACACTGACAGAGTTCTTACTTACAAAGCTCCGTGTTTCATACTGGAACCCGGCCAGGCAGCCCACACAGGGAAATCAGAAATCAAAAATGTATTAAAATTGCATTAAGTGTGCAGAAGCCATAAGGAACGCAAAGTTTTTCAAAACTTATTTTATATTTAAGATTAATTGGATTTCTCCAGCAGCAGCCATCTCGCCTCTGCAGATCAAAGGAAATACCTGGCAGGGGTGAGCAGGCAGCAGAGCTGGGCACCCTTCAGCTCCTGCAGCAGATCCCAGAGCCCCCCAAAACAGGGCACGACAGCTCCAGGGCATCCAAAGCTCTGCAGGGCAGCGGAGGTGCTGAGCCCTGAGCACACTGAGGAGCAGCACAGAAACCCTCCCTGTGCTTGCAGCTCCCAGCCAGTCCCTCAGCACTCCTGGACCACGGTGCTGATCCTCCAGGCTGACCCAGGGATGCCCAGCTGCCAGCAGGGAGTTCTGTCCCTGCAGCATTTCCCTTGGGCGTTCACAAACTGTGTTAGCACCAGCTCTGTTTCAGCTGCTCATGGAGCAAACAATGTGGAGCAGCCAGAGGGAAAATCAGGAAGCACAGGTCAGTAGTTAAAACTTCATGGAAAACCAAACACGTGTGCAACACAGAGTTGAGGTGAAGTTGATGGGAATGAGGGAAGATGAGAAGGAGGAACAGCTCACAGCAGATTTGTATGGAGCAGCGTGGTGCCAGTACCTCAGCATGTCCCTCACGTACTTCCAAAGCCTTCAATCAATTTTAAAATCCCAGAAATGATCTCCTTCTTTCTCGCTAAGCAGCAACTGTGTGGGCATTCTGAACAGAAGCAGCAATCAAACCTGAGAAATGGTCTCCTGCCTCACTGCTTAACGCCAAAAGCCTCGGGAATATCACCTACCAGCTCTGTCCCTCTTCACAAAGTCACTACCTTGACCCTGAACAGCTACTGAGAGAGTGTTTTACTTTGAGTTATTACTGCCTGGGTAATGAAAGAATTATGAATATTGCTGACCCAAACGCTTACACCAAAACTAATTTTTTTTTCCAAGATATCGCTTCCATTTCTAATTAGAATCTCTGCAGAAAACTACTTCAGGTGAAGAGTGCCTGCATTTCACAGCAAAAAGCCATTGGTTCCTTTAAATTCTGAAATACATTTTAGGGGTTTATTCCATGCTCTTTTTTTTTTTTTTTGACACTTAATTATACCAACAGCCCTGTTATAAATTACACCCAGCTTTTTTGTTACGCACCAACCAGACGACGCTTTGATCTGTGAGAAAATGCATCTCAAAGCACCAAACAGTGGCTGCCCTCAGTTTTGCTACCAGCAAAATAACAAAATCGGGTGGAATATTCTCAGGCAGGATGATTTATTGCCTCTACGCCCACCCTGTGAGATAAAGCAGCACAACCCAGAGGGAGCTCCAAGACCTCTCACCCAACAGCCCAGCACTACTCACCCCTGGGATTGCTGCTGGGAACTGCTGATCTCTGCTGAGTGGGGAACACCAGGCAGGAGAAGGATGCTCCAGGCCAGCACAGGAGCTGTGGTTTCCACTCAGACACACATTTCCATTTCCTCTGGTCAGGAGCTGTCTCCCCACACAACGTTGCATGAATGAGGCCCCTCGGGTGGCTGACACAGCAGAAAGGTTTTATTTCTTCCTCCAGGCTTCTGAAGATCCAAGAAGGATTTTCTTGTTCTACACACAGGTTGCAAACTCACAAACGTGGTGCTGTGACAGAACGGTGAAAAAGGAGCTCTGGGTTTGTTTGTGGGTTTTTTCCCACATTATAAGCAAACTCACTTCAAAAATAAAATTTTTCTAAGCACCCAGTCAGTCTGTTAAACTGAGAACACCCAGGCTGAAGCACCTTCTTATTCCAAGACCTGCACTTTCCACCCCTCTTCAGCTTCCCCCAAAACCAGAAGAAAGCTCCATGACCTTCAGCTTAAAGAACAAGGGTGCAAAGTGGTCCCAGCTGCCCCAGGGGAGGTGGAGCAAGCGGGAGGTGCCCAGAACACCTCTGTGTTTCCCAAAATTTGGGTCAGAGGCTGCTTCCCCCCCCAGGTGGTGGGTGCAGCTGGTCCCAGGCCAAAGCTGTTTTGTGGGCAGCACAGATGTGCCCTTCACTCTCCCCTTGACTCAGGGCACCCTGGCAGGGGTGAGAATCAGCAGTGCTGGTGGCTCCGGGCTTGCTGTGCTGGCCATGGGCCCCCCTGCTCCACAGTGCCCACCCCAACACAACCCAGCTGCCTTCTTCTTCTTCTTCTTCTGGGGGTAAGAAGAAAGTGGCCTTGGGCACACAGAAAAGGTTGTCTCCTTTTTTATCATCTCCTGGCATTCTGGCCCCCATCCATGCAGCAGATGACTCTGAGCTCTGCCCTGAGAGAGGTTTTGGACTTCGTCCAGCTCACCTCTGAAACCTGCTGTGCCTGAGGTCCTTTCCAGAAATTACCCACCTTTTGGGAATCTGGGATTTCTCCAGATGTCCCGGGGCTGGAGGAGCTCAGCTCAGTCACCTTGGGGCCACAGGGGGTCCTTCCCAGCTCCCACCCATCCCCAGCTGGGTGCTCAGCCCAGGGATGTGCAGAGTGGGCACTGCACACCCACCCTCCTCCCTCAGGGCTGGGCAAGACCCAGCTTGGAAGGATCTGTGCCTGGGTACCTCCATCCTGGCCAGGTGTGGGGTGTCAACACCACCGACCTTCTGCCTGACCAGGAAACGAGCCTAATTCCCACTTGCTGGTGATGCCATAATGATTTTTTGCCTTTTCTTTTAAACCTCTTTTCTATGCCTTTGTGGCCTTTTGTATTCTTGGCGTTTCTTTTAGCCTACATTCCTAGACTTGATGTTTTGTTGAGTTAGGAGACTGAACATCTTGGAGGCCTCAGACACCAAGGTCCTCTCTGGAACACATTTTGTAAACTCAAAGATGGGTCTGGCCAGGGGAGGGTTCTGGGTGGAGGGAGGGGGTGGACTGGGGCTATAATTCTATAGCCCATCTATTGGGGGTGTGCATTTCGAGGTGCATTTTGGGGTGGGCATTTCGATTTGCATGTTCAGAGTGTTCCACCTGGACGGAGTGCACCAGGGATCCTTAAAATAAATACTGAGGTAAAAACCCCCTTTTTCCCTTCTAACCGTGTCCGGCTCTGATTTTAAGAACAGGGATAAGGCATCACTGGCAGGAATTGCAGCATCCAGTTGGCTCCTTGGGAAGGGAACTCATTGACTGTGCACAGGACTCACCTTTACCTTGCCCAAAGATCAGGAAGAGCACTGTGGATTTACAGTTCCCCCAAGGATTCCTCTACCCAGAAAGCCTTGACACCACGGTCCTTCTTGGCTGTCCTTGCATCAAGGTCACAGCTGATGGCTGATGTCATATTGCCCTGACATCAGCTCCTGGCTCTCTGGAAAGGTGCACCCCTCCCCTCAGACATTTCATTTCCAGAACATCAGATATGCCAAGGTGTGCTGTGGATGTTGCTTCTGCAGAGAAATTTCTCTCCTGGATAAATGCTTTGTGTGTCCTCCTGCTGCTGCCAGCAGCAAAGCCAGGCTGTGCTCAGAGGGACAGGATGGGTTATTTCTAAATCCAAGAGGGAAGGTGTCAACTCACAATTGTCCTTTGAGGTCAAATGAGAGCACAAAGCATCTATAAATTGATGACCCAGTCAGAGTACATTAAATAAATATCTGCCTATTAGTTCAGCTCCAAGAGCCTGAAAGCAAAATAGCTTTTCCTTGATAAACAACAATGAGCCAATATTTTCCTGGCCAGGTCATCCTTGATTTGAGGATGAACCTCCAAGTATCATTCTTTAAAGGACTATTATTGTTGCACACCAGAAGAGAGCCCATTTCGGTGCACATGCCCCATTAGCAGTGATTTATCTGCACTGCCACATTTTTTCTTGAATTTTAATTTCAAATTCATTTTCCTCTTCTGCATGGCCATAAGGTTCAGATTCCTGGTCAGCCCCAGGTGCTCCTCAGGATGACTTCAAACACCCTCATGACCCACATCAGCAAAACTACCTGGTAGGCCTTGGGAGCAGTGATGGGACAGCCTGGAAAAGCAGCAGCCTGGGCTCATCCTGCTGTCACCACATCAGGTTCTTCACTTTGAGGACCAAGCAAATATTTAACAAGTTCCCCTTGCACTATACCAGAGTTCATTATCCGGTCTCCCGAGCTCCTTCAGTCAGTAATATCCTCTAATTGATGTGATTTGGCACTTGGCCATGGAGTTAAATTGATTTGTAGGCCAGCAGGAGACAGCAGATGCCCTTTACTCTTGAGGAAAGTGGCATGTGGCTTTGTTTGCTGGCTGCTGCAAGGGGATGCCTGGCAGGAGATCCCTTCAGGGGTGCAGGGACGGGGTTGGCACCCCTGGTGTCCTCTGTCCACAGCCCCTGTTGGGTGGCAGGGTGTGGCTGCCACCAGCGAGTGCCTGGGGGTGACTCCAGTGATGAAATTCCTCCTCCCTCCTTGACCCCGGGGATGCTGGTGCACAGGGTGAGAGAGAAATAGGGAATTCCCTTCTCTAAACCAGGGCAGGAGGGATCTCCGTGGTCTTTTGAGGGGTGCCCAGCACAGGCTCCCATCTCTGGGCTGGAATCAATCTCTTTTTAGGGCAGGAGAGCTGCCTCTGGTTGTGTAAGGGCAGGAGGAGCAGGGACATCCTGCCTGTTGCCTTCAGCTGTGTCCATTAGCACACCTCCAAATTGCTTTGTTGCTAATTATTTTAGGGCACAGTCATGTAACTCTTACTGGGGAAGGTCTGCAAGTTTTAACATCCATATGCAAGTTGCCTTCAGGGTTTCACCTGCAGCATATTAACACTGTGGAAAAAGGAAGTCAGCATGGAATCTCAGCTCTTATCATCGGCATGGTACTCTGAATATTTAAGCTTACTTGAAAGCCTCTTTTTATAATTATGAAAAAAACATTAATGTGGTAGAAGAGTTAAGAATCTCACTTTCCATTTCAATCATCTTATTCGTATTCTGAGAATTTTCAGCTAGCGTTGAAAAATCCTTTTCTTATCACACCAGAGAGCCCCATTCACCTTTCAGATATTTATTGATAATTAAAAGTAGTAAGATTCCAATCACTCATATAAAAATAATAAACCTGAATAAAGCAGAATGACTGGTAGAGGCAGGAGGAGGGTTCCTCCCTGGATGTTAGATTTTTCCAGTCCTCATGGATTCGACAGGGCTGGAAGGATTTTTCCCGAGCACTGGCCAAATCCCACGCGGAAGCCGTTGCCCTGGCAGTAACCTAGGGACAGAAAACAACACACAGCTTGTTCTGTAAGGATTTTACCAGGAATAAAAGTGAATCAAGGCATAAAGAGACCAAAACCAAGCGAAAACATTTCAGAAATGCAATGAGGGGTAAAGAAAAAAGAACACTTGGAAGAGTTCAAGTCACCCAGGAATATGAGAAGAAAAGAAGCACAAACTGTTAAACACAGCAGTATGCAAGTTCAGTGAATTGATCAAAGAACAAACAAGATGTGCCAGCAATATTTCTGTTTTCAAACCTAACCTGCAGCACCATCAATCTACCTGGCAAACTGATTCACTGCCTGGCCCAGCCCTGCAATTAATCAAGTAAATCTGGATTCTCTTTCTACAGCATCAGGGTTGCTCTTGGGATATCAGGGATATCATTAAACCCCTCCAGGACAGCAGGACCTACCCCTGCAGAAGCTGTTTTACTTGCTAAAGTCAAGTGGTTTAGTTCCATGAGAAATTCAGCGTCTGACTCCAAGCTCTCATTAATCCTGTTATGTAAGAGGGTGTGGAAGCTCTGCTGGCTGCTGCTGCAGAGCTCACGGGGCTGTGACAGCATCTCTGCCCACGGGACAACTCTGCCTCTCCCTGCTCCGGTGTGATGGAGATGACATTGGGACAGGGATGCTGCTGCTCCTCCTGCTGCCACGGGCCAGCCAAGCTGCTCCACCAAGAGCAAAGCTGAAGGCAGAGCAGGGGAGGGGACACAGCCAGGCCCTCCTGGCCGATCTGGGAAGTCTATTCCGGGAAGAAACAGCAGAGAAAACCTACTGTAGCCTTCTGCTACAGCAGCTGATCAAAGGAAAGACAAGTGGTATATGCTGCATTTTAAGGACTGATTTCATAGCTAGAGATGGGTTTTCCTGATGGAAAATCACCTGCATGGGATAAAAACCAGCTGCTTTCAAGAAGCTAAGAAGTAGCTCAGCAGAACAGACCCTAATTCCCACCCTTAGCACAGATCAGTGGGAACCTCCTCTGAGGAAGAGAAAGTGTGGGCTCAGGCTGCAGGGCAGCCAAAGTTACTGCAGCACAAAGAGAGGCCCTGCCAGCTCTAACCCACAGTGCAGCTCTCACAGCCAGGCTGAAATGAAGTTTTCCAAGGACAGTGGTGTCTCTAAGTGCTCGTGTACAGCCACAGACACCCTCCTGGTGTCTGCCAGGTAATCCTCATCCCTAAGCAGTAGCAGAGTAAGGCACTGTAAGGCTCAGCTCAGCTTCCATTTGACTCATTAGGCTTCATTGCCAGCTCTCCTTTGAGCAGCAGCTGATTATTTCGGTCCAGTTTGGTTATCCCTGCTTGTCAGGCACGATTTAGAGCAGCACCAAGGAGCAGCACACTGAACAAAGCGAGCCCTGTGCTGCCAGCAGCCCTGGCCTGAGCTCTGTGTGTGCCAAGGAGCAGCTGAGGGGGTTTTGCAGGCAGCTGCCAACACCACCAGCAGCCCTTCCCCTGCAATGCTCCCTCCTTGAGACGCTTCTTGGGAGAAATATATTTCTCTCCTTTTATGCGTTAGGTCTCTGAAATGGGTCCCACATGGGGAGCAAGAGCACAAAGCTGAAACAGGAAACTAGAAATGATGTTCTGAGCACTCAGCAAGAGCTTATGGCTGAGCCTTGGGAGAGGATGGAACAGCACCAGCCCTGCCCCAAGGGGGCTGTAAGGCACTGGCCCTGCCACACATCACTGAGCAGGAGCAGCTCCCAAACTGTCCCAGGAGACAGCCCCAGCTCCCAAACTGTCCCAGCAGACAGCCCCAGCTCCCAAACTGTCCCANCCCAAGCGGGCCCAGGAGACAGCCCCAGCTCCCAAACTGTCCCAGCAGACAGCCCCAGCTCCAAAACTGTCCCAGGAGACAGCCCCGGCTCCCAAACTATCCCAGCAGCCAGCCCCAACTCCCAAACTGTCCCAGAAGACAGCCCCGGCTCCCAAACTGTCCCAGCAGCCAGCCCCAGCAGCTCCTTGCAGTGCCCTGGTGTCCCCAAGCACAAACTGTGCTCCTGTGAAACAGCCCAGCAGAACATGAACGTGGGAGTGCCCCTCTGCCCCCACCCTGCCCAGCAGCAACGCCACCATGCCCTCTTTAAAGATTAAAGACATTCAGCATTCAAAGTATTTAATTAATTAACACAGCTTGTCCTGGGAGCAAAGAACAATCTGGACCAGTCCCGTTTGTCCCTGAGCTGGCTCCCCATGCCAGCAGCTCCCAAAGTGCCAGGTGCTCCTTGCCAATGGGGATATCAGGGTGTAACTGCACAGGGATGTGCATCATACCTCACTGTACCCTGATTTAGGGCCCTGGCATAGTTACTGGAGGGAGATTGGTGGCTCTGGAGGGCAGTGTGGCACTTTGAGTGGCCGGGGGAGTGTCCCTGGGTACTCGGGGAGCCTGCAGAGAGCAGTGTGAGATGCCTCCACTGCAGCACGAGCAGTCACTGGGCTGCTGGGAGGCTGAGGGATGTCAGAGGCACGGGAGAATCCCTGGGTTCACCACCCCTGGCTCTCTCCAGCACATCTCAGTCTCCAGTTCTCTCAGCATCTTCCTCTGTCAAAGTGGCAGCACCTCACAGAAACACAATTTTCAAGGGTATTGGATGGGCTGCCAGGCAGGAGCCACTGGAGCTCTGGCTGCAGCACCACCAAAACCACTATGGAGTCATTGCCAGGGGACTGGAATACATACATTACTCTTTTGTTTCACCACAGAAAATTCTTGGATTATGTTAATTTCTTTTAGGAAAAAAAGAGATTATAATTTTAAACTGTTTTGTCAAAAATCCTTTAAGGCCCAGGTACGTAGGCACATATTAGCATCCCACCAGGAGGGAGCTGCCTGGGTGTTTGCCACTCACATTTCCTCTGCCCTCAGTCACACCTGTAAAGTGTTTTCCCATGGCTTGAGCCATTTGTTCCTGTGCAGACATCTCTGATCACATCAGCAGGATGGAGCAGCTCACAGCCAGGTGTGGCACTGGCTGGGTCTCAGCTGGTGACACACAACATCCCACAGGACATTCCCTAAAATCTCAGCAGATGACATAGCAAAGCCATTGCAGGCTCAAAACAGAAGTTTCTCATGGCTGTTCCTGCCAAGTATTTGCTGCCCCAAAGCCACAAAGATGAGAGGAAAGGGGAAAATAGATTTGTTTTGCACTAGGCTTTGGGTTAAAAAGAAGTAGGAGTGGGATTTAGATCGCAAAACACTGTGGTAGATTTTAATTCATAAAATCCTTAGATTATCAAGATGAAAACTAAAACCATGTCTCAGCATGAAACAGCTCTCAAGCAGAGCCCTTTTCAGAGGGGAGCTGGTCAGCTGTTCTAGCAGGCTTCCCACATACTTCATTTGCAACACATTTCATTGAATATGCCTAGGTTACAAATGAAATATTATTTGAAAAACAACTTTTTTCAGCATTTGCCAAGCTCTGCTCCACATGCAAACTTGGACTGTGGTGGAAGCAATACATCAACTGCTCCTAGTCCCAGGGTATTTTTGCCCGTAAAGACAAACCTACCTCCATCATCCCCTTGGTGCTCACAATGTGGGCACAGCAAGTGGCATGAAGGACTTAGCAAAGGAAATAATCTCATCCAGAAAGCATTTATGGCAGGGAAATTTCCATCCACCTGCTTTAGCCTCCTGACAGGGAGGATGGAAACAACCGTGCTTGCATGGCAGGTATGTATAGAACAGCCCAGCTCCACACCAGGTGCTTGTCCTGCTGGGATCAGCCTATGGAATTGTGTCCTCGCTGTGGTGGAAGAGCAGTTATCCAGCCATTACCTGTCAAAATTACTTCATCTCCATCCTGCAGGAATTTACGAGACTGCCCACTGCCAAGAGGGATTTCTTTTGTTCCATTCCAGGACAGCTCCAGCATGGAGCCAAAGCTCTCTGGCTCCTGCAGCAAGAGTTCATAAACAAATAAACAATTTTTTAGTGTCTTTCCTGCTGTTCAGCTTCTTGCTGCTGGGAGCAGACACACAAGTATGTTACCTCTACAGAACAGAGCTTTGCTGTTGATTTAATTCATTGATACATTGGGTCCTTTGCCTGACTTTGCATTTTAATTGCTTGCTGGCTATTAGCAGTGATGCTTACAGCTGTTATCTGGTGTATTTAACATAGTCTTCAACCTGTTAAAGCAGTTTGGGTCTGCTGCAGCAAGAATGGAAACAAGTGCAGGAGACTTCTACAAATCCAGTGCTTTTATGTTGTCACGTTTAAGATTTTTAATTACATTTTGTTCTTCAGAAGAACAAAAAGCTGGTGAGTGTGTGTGAGTCTTTAACGTCATTCCGCAGTACAATAATTTGAAGATTCAAAAAGCACCTCAGAAATGCTCAAAAGGGAAGTGCAGGCATCCCAGCTTGCAAACAACTTACCTGAGGCTGTTACAGGATTTGTATTTGGTGTTTCAGAAAGTGGGAGTTGGCCATAGATTGCAGCCCCTGTCCATATGGCAGCTCGAGGGGAGTAACAGCTTGTGAAGTTGGCTCCAACTTCATTGGAGAAGCTAAAAGTTATACCCAGGCACCTTTCACATTCTTTTCAGAAATAAAAAGCTGCATTTCATCGAGGGTAAATGGACTGCATGTATGCATTCACACAGAAATTAATCTGCATCTGTTGTAAAAGAGTTCTTAGGAAAGAAGTACAGGGGAGATCAAACCCCCAAAACTCAACAACATAAAAAGACAGCCAAAAAAAAACCCTACCCAAACCAAACCACTTCTCAGTGTGATTTTGGGGCTACCAAAGTGGCAGCCCAGAGTGCCTGGGAAAGAACTGCAGATGGTTTTGTGGTGCTCAGATCAGGCAGGGCTTAGACCCAAGCCCTGCTCAGTTGGTTTTGAGTTGCTGACCAGTGACTGTCATTGTTCCAACACTTACAGGTCCACTGATGGTGCCAGAGGCCAGGAGGTCTCCAGGTCGGAGGTTGCAGCCATTGATGGAATGATGAGCCAGCTGCTGTTTCATGGTCCAGTACATGTGCTGGAGGAAAGAGGAAAAGGGAGCTAAAGCAATGAAGCAACAAAGGACAAACCTCTCTGGTGGCCCATCAGGCTATGCAGAATGGAGTCATGTGGCCTGGCCTGTGGCATTCATAAAACCCACAGTTTAACATGCAATTTAGTCCCTTAAAACTTTTCTTATTTCAGCTGGATGTCATTTTTCCTCTTCTTCCTCTCTAAGGCCAGTACTGCTGACCCAGGCTCCGTGATTGCACCCAGTATTTCAACAGCCTTATAGAAAAATCTACTTATTACTGATTTGCTGACTACTGATTTACTGATTAGGGTAATTACCATGCAAAGAGCCAAATGTGAATATGAAATTGAT
Organism: Daphoenositta chrysoptera; assembly: GCA_013397915.1. Classification (NCBI taxonomy): domain Eukaryota; kingdom Metazoa; phylum Chordata; class Aves; order Passeriformes; genus Daphoenositta; species Daphoenositta chrysoptera. The sequence goes on from VZRO01001674.1 coordinate 1,031,616, forward strand.
TGAGAATTGCTGCAGCTGGCACATAAATCTCCTGGCTTCCATCAGGGGGTGGAGGCAGAGCCACCACGCTGCCCACAGAGGGGCTGGGGCAGACCCAGGCTGGCAGCAGTGAGTGGCATCTAAATTAGAGCTGTGACTGCAGAGCTGTGCTGCAAGAGGCAATTCCCTCCTCCTGTAGTCCTTTTTCCTCATGGCTCCCTGCAATGGGCACAGAGCTGAGGATGCTCCGAGCACCCCAAAGCCAGCAGCAGGAAGAACTGTGCCCTTCATCCAGCATTCAGGTGTTTCCACCTCACAGCAGGGAACTGTCACCATCTCCCAACTTCTTCCCTCTGTCTCCTGTGCAGACACTCAGATCCGATCTTCAGCTGCACTGGAACAGGCTACCCAGGGAAGTGGTGGATTCACCATCCCTGGGAGTGTTCAAAAGGTCTGTGGATGTGAGGGACATGGTTTAGTGCTGGGTTAACATTTGGGCTCAATGATCTCGGAGGTCTTTTCCAACATTAGAGACTCTATGATTCTGTTCTATGAGTCTAATGCAAAAAGCAGTGTTTGAAATTGCCTAGAGCTGGAGCTGATGGCATCAGCAAGATTGCAAATAAACAAAAGATACTGGAGTCTTACCTTGAAATTGGATCTGCATATAGTAGTTGGCGTGCTCATTCCTTCTCCTGCAGAAAATAAAGAATAAGAAAGAGAGAAGCAATTTGTTTGTGTTGGATGAATGATGTTGGAGTCTTTTTATTTTACAGATGGATGGAGACTTCTTCTATCATTGTAATCCCTAGCGAGAAACCAGTAATAACATTTTCTATTGCTATGAAGACCAGGATTTCACAGAAAACAAGTGTGGGGATTGCACTGGAGGAGCAGCAAGCTGCCTATTTCCTACTCTCTGCTCTCCTCTGGGAGAAACACCTGGACCTAGTGGTCAGCAGGGCCATAGGCTGGGGGCTGAGCTGGGTCAACATCTGGATCCCACACACATCTGCTCATTCCATGCCCCGATGGCCCTGCCTATGCCAGGACACCCCTCAGGGACACCCCCCAAGGGGAGCTGACCACCGTGGGGACATTCCCTGCTTGGCTCATTGCTGCACAGCCAGCAGGGAGCAGGAGCAGCTCTGCCTCTTCCTCTGACAGAGACAGTCTGGGCAAAGAGGGAAAAGAAGGAGTGCAGAGCCCAGAGCAAAGCGCCTGAAAGGTGTGGTGGTGCCACAATATTTAATTGGCAATTTCAGCTTTGCAACCCACTCAGCTTTGCCATACCTTTAATAGCAACAAAGAGCTTGATGTCGAAAGTGTAGGGCTCTTTATCCTGAAGGTAGGGCAGCGGTTTGGGATCCTAAAAGCATATAAAACACATCCTAGTCTAAATAAAATGAAAGGAAAAAATCCACAGGCCATTCCAGTGAGTATTTGTGTGCCCAGCCTGTGCTGCACAACCCATTCACTTCACCATTCTTACTGCTCAGTTCTTACTTCTTATCACTTTTCTTGGTCACATGCACACACTTTTAAAGTTCTTTCTGAACAGGCATTATATCCCTATAATCCAATTCCTTTTTCTGCACAAGGTTTGCAAAAGCCATGTCCATCATTTCAGCGTGGGTGTTAACCCAGCACAGAGTTCCACCACACCTTTGCTCTGTGCCTGCACAGAGAGGATGGTGAGGTCTCCTCAAGACTCTGTTATCTTCTCCAGTTTTAACCACCTACATGGTACAGACAGATGGAAATGCCTGAACAAAGTGTTCTGGCTTGACTCCACCCTCTCTCCACCACTTGCTGGCTGCTAAGTGCTACCAGAGACCCAGAAGAAGCCCTCATTACTTTATTTTCCAGGTGTTTTAGAGAGGATTTTTCTGCCCTGCTCAAGCAGGATGTCAGCACACCATGGGCCAGGGACATCAATGACCACTTGAACTCAGAGGGCCCTGGGTGCCTTCATCTGCTCAGAAGCAGAATCACAGCTGTAAATTCCATGGAGACAATCCTTGGCGTGGATACAGCTCAGGGATTTCTACGGATGGGATCTTCCAGCTCTGCTGACATTTTCCCAGCACTGCTTTTCCTTTATTTCGACCCTTTCCCTCGCTAACCTGGACAGGGTTTGGCAACACAAATGGCATGAGAGCTTCCATGGTGACAACCCACGGAGAGATGGTTGTGCCAAGGCTCTTGCTCAGGAAAGGACCCAGAGGAACATATTCCCACTTCTGGATGTCACGGGCTGGGAAGAGAACATTCAAAGCAATGCAGGCAAACATATCCTAGGAGCTGCAACTCCAACAGACCCATGAAACATTAACGTGAATTGAAAATGTTATCCCCACCCTGTTCTAGATGTTGTGCCCAAATCCTAATTTAAATCCATCCATCTCAAAGCTTCAACCCAATTTTCTTAGATCAGCTAGATTAGGAAGATAAGTCAGCAATAAGTAAAACAAACCAGGCCCTATTTAACCAGTATTTTTACCCCCAGTTTAATTAATGCTTTTATACCCAGCTAATGGTCTTTGCCAGTCATAGGGCAAATTTCAACAAGTTAAATCTTCGCAGAGTCTGAGGGATTTGTGATTGCCAAATCCTTTTCCTTTTCCTGACACTGAAATCAATCACCATCCCTGGTATCACCATTCTTAGGACTCCTCCATCCCTGCCCAGAAGAAACTAGACTGATATTAGCTCTTTCATAAGTAAATAAATCTCCATTAGGCAGCAATTTCTGGTTCTACTAATTGATTGAAGATGGATTGATACAAACACTGAAAAATACAGGCAACACTTCATTTTCATCCCTTTCAATCGTACCCAGATGTCTCAGGGATCAGCGTTCTACTATTAAAATATGTAATTTATCCCTCTCTAGGATTTCCCGTGGTGCTGTAACCCCCTCTCCAGGCAGATTCCCAGTTACCACTCCAGTCGTTCATCAGCACCATCCCAAAGATGTGCTCCTGGGCCCTGCTGATGGGAATGGGCTCCCCATACTTGTTTCCAGGACCTACAAAGAATGCCTGAAATCGAAAAGCAACATGCTGATTATGTTTTTGAAGCTAAAAATCTTTATTGCACGGAGAGTTACAGACAGCAGCAACAGAGGCTGGACAGGATGGGTTGTGCAACATTTCCTATAGACATTTGGACAAAACCCATGGTCTACTCCCCTTTTCTTCCCCTTCATGAAGCTGGCAGGCTTGAATTACTTAAGAACTCTCTGTTGCTAAGAGACAGGCATTAAACAAGGGCACGATGTTGTCAAAATGCAGGAGGAAAAATGGTCCCTCCTAATTACAGTCCGGATGCAGAACAGGTTTGCCCACTGAAGGGACTGATTGCTGCAGGGAGGGAACAGGAAGGAGTTTAAAGTCGTCCAAGGGGATACTGAACGTGGCTGGAGCCTGGTGAGACAGTGGGGAGGAGCAGGCAGGTGCAGAAATGTGCCCAGCTGAGTAAAGCAGGCCATGAACTGGCTGCCTGCACTCACTCCCTTAGGAATCTAAAGCTTGCACATGCAGGGGATTCCACAGGGAACCTCACTTGTCTCTTTCTGTCAACAATATGGAAGTTTTTCCTTCTGTTCTCACAGCAGCAGAACTCAGGCTGCAAAGCAGAGCTGTGGCAGCACTACAGGAACCCCACTTTATGGGACTGCATCCCCCCTTACAGCCCTGACTGGCAGAGCACACAGCTTTAAAGACTTTCACTTCATTTTTATAACCATTTCCATCAATAATACACGTCTTCCACTTCTTTTTTTTTTGAAGGGGAAAGATTGGGAATAAATCATACAAAAATTATATAAGCCATTAAAATGATATAAATCTTAATACAATCCTATGAAACTCTCCCTTCTGGACCACACTGAGCCACAACACGATGTGCCTTCCCAGCATGGTTTTTTTACAACACCCACAGGTTTCAGCTTTCCAGGCAGGAGAATGAGGAGTTTGAACCCCACTCCCAAGAACTCGGGGCTTCAGCCTCAAGGTGCAGACAGCCTGCACTCCCAAACCCCCGTGTCCCCTGACAGATCCTGGCTGCAGTGCAGAGGTGATGCTAGCCAGGAACAGGCTGTGGTGGCTGATGGAAAGAATTCTGCTGTCAGACTCTTCCACTGGGGCTCAGCTTTGGCCAGGTGAGCTTTTCCCAGCCTGAGAGCTGCATGAGCAAACCTCCCAGTGAGCTGAGGCACCCTGCTCCTCGTCCAAAGGGAAGGTTTGCTCCACAGAAATCTTTGCTGCCTGCAGCACTGGCAGCTCAGAGAGGAGCACAGGAATGGGCCTTCTGGGACATTCAGGTTAGAAGAAGCTAAATCCACCCTTTCTTCCCTGTTTCTACTTTAACGTGTTTCAAGTCATAAGGAGAAAAAAAAACCTCTCACCATTTCTAACTCAATATCCAGACGTTTACAAGCACCAAACACTGGAGGTTTATCTGGGGGTAGAAGAAAGAATATTTTACATCAGGGAAGCAGGTAGGAAAATAGAAGTGATGGCCAGGAGGAACATCAGCTGGTGCTGCTTGGCACGGAGCAGAAAACAGGCTTGAACCAGGGCTTTCTCTTGCCCTGACCCCAGGCTGGGCTCCAGGCAAAGCATCCCAGACCCTTCCACTTCACTGATTTATGATGTGGAGTAAAATAAATAATCAAGATAAGTAAAAACCAACTTATCCTCCCCCAGACTCACCATTGTCAGGTTTTGTTTGTCCCACGGGTCTCCGGAGGGGCGTCCCAGACACCACGACAGACGAGGCCCGGCCGTGGTAACCCACAGGTAAGTGCAGCCTTGGGAAAGAGCCCACAGTGCCCGGGTTAGCTGGGTGCCACAGCAGCTTTTTGGGGTGGAAGCACCACGGCAGTGCCAGCTACAAGGAGAGGGAGCTCTGTATAGACAGGCACAGACCTCAGCACCTGACTCTGGTATAAGGATGGAAGCGAAATATAATCCAAAGCCATGCTGTGGTCTCAATGCACTTCTGTGCCACTGTTCCAATTTATTCCTTGGATCTTAAACTCTGCTTTCTTGTCACTCAGCAAAACCTAATTTTTTAGGTATCTTTGTCTTTGAACTGGGGGGCTGCACAGTAACTGCTGTGGCCACTGCAGATTCAGCTGAAGCTGGGGACGTTTGGGGTTTGGTTCTGGTATTGAACTCTGGACAACGCTGCTTCTCATCTGCTATGAACTGAAGCCAGTGCGACCATGAAAAACTACTCAGACCTTTAAAACGTCACATATATGTACAGATGAGCCTGCAAAACAAGGCTGCACTAGAGAATAATCCAAGCCACCCACCAGTTCGGCATCAGAGCGTTCTCCTTCCCCCTGAACATGATCCCAACGTTTGTGGCGTGCTGGCGTGAGGAATAGAAATCGGTGTAATCTCCTGCATGAGGGGAAAAGCCATAAAATAGGGATCAGTGGCAGGAAAGTCCCTCATCTGCGGGGGCTAAAGCACATCATACCCTGCTGGCAATGGAAGGAGCAGGGAAGAAGACAGCGAGAGCGCTCGGGGGATGTCATTAATAGCATAAAGGGGTGATTAACAGTTCACCTATAAATTATGCAGGCAAAAATGGCTTTTTTGTTTAAGTCTCCGGTAGAGAAGAGGAGGGAAAACGCAGGACATAAAGCAGCAGCCCCCTATCCAGAGACAAGGCAATTCCCGCTGCTTTTCCTGTTGCCGGCCGTACCCGGTGCGGGGACTCGGGCGATACTCAGGACATCTGCTGCCCTCTGCTGCCATCCCTGCACACAGCTCCCACCCTCCGCATCCCCGGGAAAACGGGGAGTGAGGGCAAAAATTCAAATTGGGAAGGTAAGTTTGCATTTCGCTCAGTAAGTTATCCAGCATCTCCAGGAGCATCCAGCAGCAAGGTATCCCCTGGAGTTTCAGCCTCCCAGAGGAGGATCCAGCCACTCGGGAGGAGCAGGATCCACACACAGGACAGAGATGCTCCTAAGTGCTGTGGGATCCTGAATGTGTCTGGGTGGTTCTGTGTTTTTTTCCTGACGTGTTCAACCTGAAATTGTTTTTAGGAAGGTATCACACCTATGGGAACTCCTCACGGTTCCTCTGGCTGATGCCATAATAATTTGTTACCTTTTCTTTTATACCTCTTTTCTATGCCTTTGTGGCCTTTTGTATTCTTGGTGTTTCTTTTTAGTCTACATTCCTAGACTTAGTGTTTTGTTAAGACACTAAACATCTTGAAGGCCTCAGACACCAAAGTCCTCTCTAGAACACATTTTGTAAACTAAAAGATAAGTCGGTCCAGGGGAGGGTTCCAGAGGGAGGAGAGTTCACTTAAACTCACTCATTGGAGAATCTTCAATAAATATACTCAGAATTATATGTAAGACATATAATTCTATACCCGATCTATTGTGGGTGTGCATTTTGGGGTGAGCATTTCGATGTGCATGTTTGGAGTGTTCCACCTGGACAGAGTGAACCAGGGATCCTTGCAATAAACACCGAGGTAAAAACCCCTTTTTCCCTTTAACTGTGTTCAACTTTGATTTTAAAAACAGGGATAAAACATCATGGGACAGGCTAGACTTTGTCCCAAACCAGGGCTGCACCCCGTGGAAGGCAAAAGCCAACTCAGAACAGAGCTTGCATGGAAAATGGGCAAGTTCACATCCCTGCCCCTCTGAGGGTCATGCCCTCAAGTGACTTTGATCAAGTTGGTTTGGGTCCAAACACAAACACCTGTTCAAAACAGAAAATTATTATATATCTATATGAATATATTAATTCCAAAGCAATCCATGGCCTCACGGGAGTGGAGGCAAGATCTGGGATGCAGAGTGATGGTCTGGGTGTGGAAACTCTTGAAACACTGGAAAGAGTGGAAACTGTTTATGAGGCTGTGCTGGAGTATCTGCCTTGGAAACTTTGCAACCCCTGAATTGTTTTCTGATGGCAAAAGGGGAAATTGTTGGAAACTGAAGAAGCATTTCTTGCCTGGCTCTAGTCACAAAGGCCTTTGGTGATGCCAATCTGATGACAGGAGTTATGTACCACCAGACACCCCTGATTTAGTGGAAATTGCATCCAGGAGTGTTCTGGCTGCTATTGAGCTTCCCCAGGCTTTTATTCTTGTGCCACGGACAGCACCTACCGTTCATTATGTACAATAATCTGCTTCTGGCTGCTGCAAAACCCATTCCCTGTCACAGCTCTGATCTGTCTGTCTGAGCAAGCTGGAAATAAAGGGCAGCACCGAGGAGCCCCTGGCTGTGGGGCACTCACCGATGTGGGCAGGCAGGTGCATCGTCGCAGAAGCTTGAGGTACAAATGCTCTGAAATGAAAAATGATGCCTTCAGACCTGGGAAACCTTGCAGCTCCCACCTGTAAGAAGCGTGGAAGAAGCTGACTCGCTCTCCCAGCTCCTTCCTCAATTTGGTTTGCAAAGCCTCGCAGCAAAAAGACCTTGCAGAAAAGCTGGGACAGCACAGGCGGCTGGGACTGGGATGGTCACACCAGAAGGAGCAGCTGTCAGGGCCTGAGTGGGGAGGGGGCATCCCTGGGGCTGGCTGGATTCCCAAGGGGCACAGAGAAACCCTCGGTGCCCATCCATGCCCAGGACACCTCTGCTGCATGGGAAGGATGAGTTCATGGCACGTGGCTCTTGGGGTGTCTGATCTGAACTGCTGGCCCTGCTCAGGGAAGATCCATGTGGCAAGCAGCAGTTCAGCCCCTCTCCTGCACACGGGAGCCTAAATCCTCCCAATCCCCCTGGCAGGGCAGGGAGAACAGCTCCTGCTCACTGCCAGGGCAGGCACTTGTGGTGTTTAAAGCATCGCTCTCGACAAACGAGAGGTGTGGGATTAATGAACACACTCGTTTTCCACCAGCACAGCACAGAACAGAGCACAGCCCTCCCCTGCTGCCCCTACCCCACTGCACTGCCCCAAATCTGAAGCCAGTTCATGACCACATACTCAACTTAGCAAAGCCGGGTGGTTACTGAGGACAAACTGGGGGGGTGTCCCCATGCCTGCTCCAGGTGTGACAGGCAGGGAGGGGGGTGGGAGAGCTGGGGACCCTGGAAGCCTTATCTCCATGGGAGGCCAAGGTGAAGGGGCCGTGGTCAGAGGACAGGACCAGCCCATGCCAGCCTGGGCAGCCCCATCAGCCTCCACAGAGGCAGCAGCTCCGGACACACCCAGGGCACAGCTCGCTGCTTCCAGGTGGAGGGTGACACCCTGGATCTGCGGGCAGTCACAGGATTAATCAGAGATTAATCCTGACGTAACGAAGAGAAGGAAGCACTCGGAGTGCACCAGCCCCGGTGAATTCCCACGCAGCAGGCGGGTGGCACGTCGGACGGTGGGTTTTGGTGCCCTGTCTCTCAGGTGACTGTGGCAGNCAGGGCACACAGCTGACATCTCACTGTGCCTGCACACCCTCTGCTCCCTCACCTTCTCCGCAGCTCGGCGTTGTCCCTCAGGGTGGGCTCTCCAGCTGCCAGCAGCCTCTGCAGCACAGCCCTGGCCTCGCTCCACGCCGGCCGGCCCAGCCCCATGAAGGCGTTCAGGGTGGGCTGACGGTGACACGGGGGGTGGGGGGAAGAAAAGACCACGTTTTGCTCATCCTTCACATGCAGGAGGATGTGCCACGCTTTCATCCTGGCCTTGGATGCCTGTGGCCAGGGTTTTGCACCCCCATCCACACAGCACAAGCCCTCTGCAGCAGGACCTGCTGCATGTTTGCATCAGCCCGTCCCAACACATCACTGCAGGCACTGGTGGCTTTGATGTCTCAACCAGCTGTAGCCAGAGGTCATTTGTATTCACCTTTATCCTCAACACAAACCTCCCTGTCATTAATATCCCATCCATGGAGTGGTGAAGGCACAAGCAGGAGTGAATTAACATTTAGGGCTTCATGTCAGACCCCTGCATTGCCAAAGGCTGATGACACATTCCTGGAAAATGACCTTTGGACCCCCAACAGCCCTGCTCTCCTTGCTATCGCACCTGTGATGGTTTTCACTCTGCCAGAACCCACCTGACAACATATTTCCAGTTCATGTTCATTATCTCACCACAAGTTGCTAGAGTCCCTTCTAGAATATTTTTACAATGCGTGTGGAAATTAGAACAGACTGTGGTAAATACCTGGTCAAAGACGTGCTGGTGTTTGGCAAGAGCTGGTCCATTGAAAAGATGCTTAATGACGCTGAGATCCAAAATCTGGTCTCCAATTGCAACCCCAAGCCTGTGCCGAGGCTGCAAAGCAGCGAGAGGAGGGGGGAAGAGAAGAAGAGTTTATGCTTGTGCCCAAAAATGCCCCACAGAGGGCATAGGGGAAGACAGTGACCACAGAGAGTTTAACCCATCCAAGACAAAGGTCTGGTACCACAGCAATGGAGCATCAAGAGCCAGTCTGAGTCTGGCTGCTGAAAAATGCTCAGACCCATGGGCAGAGCATCACTGCAGGCTCCCTGCTGACCCTGAGGGGTGGAGAAGAGCCTCATCCCCATCTTTTGGGGAAAGGACAGCATAACAAGCAGAGGTCTCTTTCCCTGCCCTCTTTCCCCCAGAAGTATTTGCCTCATTAATGACAAGCATTGCAGAATAAGCTCATCCATCTGCAATCTGCTGTGAAGCAGAAAACGCTGCTGCTCCTCCTGCAAGCAGGGAACAGAAGCAGGGAGGGGCTGTGGGCAGGATGGATCCCATCCCTGTGGGCATGCCGTTGGAGAAACAGGCATTTCTGCACCCCAGAGGACTGAGGGTGGACTCTGGACTCCTCTGGTGATGTCAGGAATGCAGCACATCATGCTCGGGCACACGATTGCTGCCACATCGGACGAGGCTGCCCTCCATCATCATCCTCACACCACCCCAATGCCAAGCCCAGGCTGGATCCTGGCTGCAGGAGCAGCATCCCACACACACGGGGGGATGTGGCTGCAGCCCCTGGCAGATGCAGCCCAGGACACAAAGCTCCTGTTCATGGCCCGGGTGCGTGCGGAGCCGGCGGCGACGGCGGGGCAGCTGCACGGGGCAGGAACACTCCACAGCCTCCCTATTTGTGTCTTCGGGCAAATAGAGACAAATATTGCAGCCACTCTGAGAAGCAGCTCACCAAAGTAACCGTTTTCAGAGAGATCCATGGTATTAAACCTATTTTTTAACCTTTAATTTCCAAACGAGATTCCAAAAGTGGTGGTAAGTATTTATTCAACAAACATTCCTGCAGAAAAAACTAAAGGTCATGTCAGGTTAATCTGTAACTGGGATAGTCAGGAATGACACCAATTGTTTTAGCCTGAAATCGTTAGAACATTCAGCTACTATCAGAACATTATTCTCCTAAATTATTTCTGTAAGTCTTGCCTGTCATTTCATAGGGTTTGAGTGAGGACTTTTTTCAGAGAACAGCTACTGAGGAAGGCAGAAAAATAATCCAAACTTGCTAGATAACAGCACGCTCATCCAGGAATAGATTAAACACACCATCTCAGTTTCATCTTTGGAAAATACCACATCACAAAACACAATCTTGTGGTTTCAATTTTTTTAAAAACCTACACGGATAAGCAGTGGAAACCAGGAGATAATAATGAAGTTTCCATAAGCAATGACAAATAAATTCTTCACTTTTTCCTTCTGAGAAGCAGCTCTTGGCTTGTTTCCCTTTCTCCAGGAGGACACATCTCTGGAGTTCCAGCCCATCAGGCACTTGGAGCTGTGAGGTTCAGCCTAGCTGGGCTCAGTTCTCATGAAAATTGGGAATTGGGAGCTACCTCCTTGGCAGAAAGGCTGAGCCACATTTTCTTAGGAGAACATAAAATAGAAGGCCTGGAGCTGGCTCAGCCTGCAGGCTTTGGGCCCAGCCTTAAACCCGACACACTTGCACACGTTTAATGCAGCATTGCATAAACATACACCCAATAAAACACAACAGGTCAGCTGCAAAAACAAGTAAAATACACATTTGGTGTCCTGCTTTAATGCTTTGGCAGCCACCAACAAACTCACCAAAAGCAGTGGTTAATGGGGCTTCTTAAGGGTCATGGTGTGATTACAGTCACAAAGAAAACAAAGGACTGAGTTAAAACCAAAATATTTGAGTGGGAAATGTGACGTGCCTCTACATAGGGAGTGAAAGGGTCAAGCACAGATTTAATGATGTCACAAAAATGGTCAATACCATGTAAGAACTACTGTACTCTTTAGCCAAAGTACTTCTCATCAGGAGTGACACTTCTGATTTCTCTTGTGCAGTTTCAAAGGAGCTGACATCAAAATAACCACCCTAAGGAAACAGACAGTGTGGCAGCCACAGCTCCTCCATCAAGTCAGGAAGCCTGTGTGTCTCAGGCTGGGAAGTTTTCCTTTATCCCACATTGCAGGAAACTCTGCTCTCTCATAGCCCTGAACAATTACACCACCTCCAGAACAAAGTTTGCTGTTACTCACCTCCTCCCTCGTGGAGAAAACCCCATAGGGGAGATTTTGGAGAGGAAAATCTGAGTCCTTGTCTACCTGGATGAAAGACATGCTGAACCCCGAGCAGTGCCCCCTTACACACAGCTCCCACCTCCCAGTGCTGGGTGCCTTCCCAGGAGGAAGATCCTCTCCAGGTGGTGTAACCCAGAGCAGAGAAGCATCAGATCCCACCCTCCCTCCTCAGACACAAACCAATCGCTGCTCCCTCGCCATCCCACCCCTCTGCCTGGTCCCTGGCCGTGGTTAATCAGTGCCAGAGATGGGCCTGAGTCAGCAGCTCTTAATTGTTCCCAGCCAGGCAGTGACCCTGGTGAAATGGAGTCTTCCTGCTCTCAGCTGCCTTTCCTGGAGGTATCCAGAAGATGTGTAGATGTGGCACCCAATTTAGGGGTGGACTTGGCAGCCCTGGGTTAGCAGTTGGGCTTGATGTTCTTGGAGGTCTTTTCCAACCTTAACACTTCCATGATTTTACAAAGCCTCACATGAAACCAAGGCCTTCCTGTAACAAGTACCTGGCTGTGGGTGAAGGATGCAACAACAGCTCTAAGACAGAGGAAACTGCCCTCGTTTACCTTTGGAGGGCTCACTGACGTGCCAGGGCCCTGGTGAAATGATGATGTCCCCCCTGATTCTCCCACCAGGAGCTCAGCAGCCCTTGGGAAGTTGCACAATTCACACCTGAAACTGCACTTTGCGTGGTTTTTAGTTTTGCAATGCTGCTGCACCTCACCGAGTCCTCCCATTTCCTCCAGACAGTTCCACCATCTTAAAACCAGAGACACACGTGCAGCCAGCCAAAAAGAGCAGGGAGACGGGTGCTTCTGCTCCCAGACCCAGCTTTCTCCTACCTGCAGGAGAATATTCACTCAGTTTCAGAAGTAGAAACCAATGAGGAAACATCCTTGAAATTAGAACTAAGTAGCAAAGACTACCTCTTTCCAATAAAAACAGGAAGATGCTTGTGATTGCCAAGCCAAAGAATTGGTTTGCTGCTCAACCTTTTTTTTTTTTTTTTTTTGGCAGAGGAGTCATTAGAAGAAATGCAGCAAATTGTACAGCCAGGGGTTCAGAGCAGGATGACATAACAGCATTATCTGTAAAAGCTGCTCACTTACTGAGACATGAGCTCACAAGGTGCTGTTTAAAAAAGGGTCTTATTTAAACAACACAGTGCCTAGCACAAATTTGTGGAGGATTTCCTGTAAAATTTCCCCTGACTGCTGGAAATGCTTTGAACACAATGAAGATGTTTTGTGGCCAGATTATAGAACCTGCTTATTCCAAAACTGAAACAAAACCACGTTGAAAGCCTGTTCCAATACAGTGTCCAACGTGAGGAGACAGATTTACTCAAGCGTTTTGTAGTGCTGTGGATGTGCTGGTGTTAATTAAAATGTTAATCTGCTAACCTCAAGCTGATGACACAAAATACAGATTGAAGTGCAGATCAACCACCAGGATAAGGCAGAGCCACTGCCAGAGCAAACAAACACGACACGCAATGCTCAGGTGTCACGGAAAGGTGGATTTCCAGTCTAAATGTAAACTTATACAAAGGACCATGAACTCCTTCAATATTAACTCTGAGCCCTGGCACAAGCCAGGCCAAAGGAGGTTTATTAGATTGCTTGGAGAAGGACAGGTGTGGAAGCAGAACTCCCCAGCGTGGTTCTGCCCACCATGGGCACTGCCAGGCAAGGATCCTACCCTGTAATCGAGAGCCAGAGGAGCAGTTGCTTCATAACTGGTGGTGGTTAAGGGAGTATGTGAATACTCTTCTTGTACCTTTTCTTCTTTCAGACATCAGAGAACACAAACAGAACAGGTTTTCCCCACCCTGCCTTGTGAAATCGATGGTGTCTCCTCTCTGCCTGGCCCAGAAGCATCGCTGTCAGGTGAAAGGCACATTGGTCAGGAGGGCACAAAGGAGAGAGAAAAGGACATGCTTAGGAAAAGAGAGACCAGAAATAGGGAAGAATCAAGGTGAGAAGGATTAGACAACATGGAAGTAGTAGCAAAGAGGAAAGCAAACAGGAACACCCACCAAAGGTGATGCTGCTGCTCTTCCATGCTCTGCGCTGTGCAAGAGGAAGTTTAGCAAATGCTCTGAGGAAATACAGGATTTCTGACCCATGATAAGGCAGACCATTACTGAAACTTGCCAGTAAGAGTTATTTATTCCTTCCTTCCTTTACTATAAACTCCATGTGCTTCACAGATTGTGGTTAGGCCATTTTTGCAAGCACAAGCTACTTCATTTATTATTGGGTCTTGCAGATTACTTTCTGTAACTACCAGAGAAAGCTCCTTCTGCTGCACAGTTTATATCCTAAATGTAGTGCTTTATCTACTAATTGCCAGCCATAGCTTTTAAAGAGCATCCCGAATTTTAAAGGATGGAGCCAACTTTGATTAAAAATTTAATGTTTTAAATAAAGCTGCGCAATCACATTTGTTTTACAAATGCTGCAAAGCAGCAGCAAGTCACCCAGTGAGATTTCAACTGCAGATCAGGACCATCTGGAGAGGAGCTGGTGCCACTTTATTAGTGTACAGTTAGATCTGGTGACAAGCAGCACTGGCTGAAGTTTCCATGGCACTGCACAAACCACCTTTCAGTTACAGAGATGACCAGGGTTGAGGCACAGACTTTGATCTGAGTACAGGCAGCCTTGAGGAAAAAAATTTACTGAGCACCTCACAAGACCAGAAAAGAACAATTCCTCCAACAGTGCTGTCTGTCAGACAGCAGATCCCAAACCCACAGCACCATTTCCTAGAATCACACACATGGCTCCACAGCCTACTCACAGCCACATCTGGTTTATCTTTAGGTCTGGCCCAAGTGAAGTACATTGTCACAATGTCACAAATGCCCCAAACTCCAGCCCATGAGAGATGCACTGCACAGGAAGCATGGAGAGCTCCCTGGGCAGAATCAACAGAGAGGGCCTGGAAACTGCAGTGTCTGTGGTAGTTACAGGTGAAAAGATTAAAAAAAACCCATCAGAATTTAGCTGGTGTTGGGATACACATGGTCTCTGTGAAGAAATACACTTTAAGTAAAGGAACCACCAGTGGAAGGTCCCCATTAAAATAAAGCAAGAGAAATCCAACTTATATATGCCAGTGACAGCCACAGGGGCTCGGATTTTTTAAATTTTATTTAATCAAAGTTAAGACGTGGATAAACATAAATACAGCACAGGTACTTCAGATCATTCTTCATATTTGTGTACAGACAAACTGATGGATGTAATCCCAATGAAAACTGCAGTCAATGAAGTGCATACAGCCTTCCCCCCACACACACAAAAACAAACCCCAATTAAAAAAAAAAAAAAGAAAACAACAAAAAACCCCACACAATCTCAGCACACACTCTCATTACAAATGATTCATACATAAATAGGTAGAGGGTGCAAACAAGCTAATATGCGAACATGTATAACCTCTCGTTAATGGGAAAAAAAACCAGAAGCAGCCATAATGATTAAAATACATTCAGTTACTGATAACTAGTTGTGCCATACAAGGCATTATCAAAAAAAAAAAAAAAAAAAGGAAATTGTGCTGCAGAGAAAAGCTATATACAACAAGAAAATAAACTGCAAAGTTAACGCATGCATGTTTTATCCTGGAAAAGCACAGCCCTCCAAATATTTTCTCCACGTTTGTTATAAAAGCCCTCTGCACTCAACTAAAATTAAAATGATCTTAAAGGATAATACTTGTAAAGTTTACTTAAGTCTTCAGCCACAGAAAACTGCAATGAAAATAATGTTCAGAGTCATTTTCAAAACAAAAAAAAACAAAACCAAAAAAATCTATTCATCTGATGACATGCATGATTAAAAGGTCTAGGCAAGATACACTGCTCTACGTTCCTGATGACTAAGGAAAAAAGCTCAAGTCAATTTAATCTGCAGATGGTCAGAAGATTTTTGTATTCCAGCAGAAGCAGCAGTTCAGATCTTCTGGATCTTTTCCCCAACAACTACAGGATTCTCTTTTCTGATTTTCTCAGCAGCATCAGCTTTGTAATTGTAAGAGCAACTGTGTACATCTGAGTAACGGTGCATTCCACAGTAAACGTTCCCACACCGACACTCGAACCCTGTGGACAGAAACAGCAGCTCAGACATCTCAACATTCTTAATTACACTGGTTTGCTTTAAATCCTGAATGGGTTCACTCACTGGCAATAAATCTCAGTCACCAGTGTCAATCAATCAGCCAAAGAGCCTCTGCTGCAGAAAGCATAAGAATCACAAATAATACATTTTTAAGTGATTACAGCAAGATTTGACTTGACCATTCCTTCTTTTTGCATGACACTCTAGCACAGAACATTCCTAGAGAACTCCTGTTCTTTTGCTAATGTTTATGAATCTTCACCCTGCAGAACTCAGGCCCTTTCACTGGACCACTGCAAAGCTGGCTAGTGAATGGCAGCAAACTATCAACCAATTCCTCAGCTAAGCAGACTTCCTAAAGGAAGTATTTGGAATTATGAACTTCACTTTAAGACAGGAGGCTGAAAAACAAAATGATACGTGAATGACTAATTGTCCCTAGTAAGAGTCAGCTGAAAGCACCTTTGACTGTTATTTCAAATCAACATGAAATGACCATGCCCCATTTTCCCTTTAAGATAACATTTCAAGGGTCCAAAGCCTGAACAAGCATAATGAAACTGGAATCAGTATTTCTTACCAGTAAGTCCAACCTTCTTCCTGCACATGAAACAACGATTCTTTTTCTGTTTTGGTTTGTCAAGCGACTTGTCCTGTTCTTCAGGTGTAGGCTCTGCATTCTCTGACACTGAAGCTGACATTAAAAAGTTAGTAAGAACACTGTAGAAAAAAAAGTCTGTCTCTTCCCTTTTAAGTCCTACAATAATCTAAAACCTATGTTGTACATTTGGCCATTTTGCTGCAGCTTCCATGTCTGAAGTGTATTGGTCTCTCTTCAGTGACTGGAACTCCCTCCTTCTAGACCTTCAATATAATTTAGGGAAAGAACTCACCAAATGCTTGAAAATACCATAAAAAATCAGAGTAATAAACATTAGGTTTAACAGTAAGATTCAGCACTGTCAGATCTGGGAAGAAAATCTAACAGCCAAGTGTTTCCCCACAGTGTTACTCGCCCAGTTCCCAAAATCTGCTTTTAAGAAGCGCTCTATGTAACAGCATCAGTTGAGCCAAACACCCTCTTTTAGATCCTGAATCAACATTATTTCTGCTGAAAGCTGCAACACGGAGGCCACACAAAACACAGCATTTCAGAACAATCTCTGCCACTGTGATGCTGTTGCTCTTGCACACCTGGAAAAGCCTACACAAGACATAGTCACTACCTGGGGTGAGAAACACCAGCTCAAGAGACCCAGACTTACAGGCTGGAGCTACACTGTCCTGGAGCCCAGAAGGAAGCAGATAAAAACCTAATTTTAAATACATTTCTCCTAAGGCAACTTTCAACCTAGATGTGTCTCACATCTAAAAGAAACAGGTTACAGGTTGTGTGGGAGAGCACAAACAAGTAATGGTAGTATTTGCCTGACTCAGGTAAAAATAGAAGTTGGCTGGTTTTCCTCAAGAATTTGCACATTCCTTACATTACAAAACAGAAATAGAAACAAAAAAAACCCCAACTTCATTTCAGGAAGGGCTAAAAGCCAACCTCTGCCTACCAGACATAGCTAGACCACAGCAGGATAAGTCTCCAGTGAGTAAGATACACAGAAGTTGGGAGTATTTGCAGCAAAGAACAAAAGCAAGCTCCAGCTGGGAGGAGTGTGGATGGAAGCAGAGCTAGAACCAGTGCTGCAAGGAAGGGAATACAACAGCAAGCTCAGACATTTGTCAGGGAAAAAGCTGCAGGCATCTCTGTGCAGCTGGACTTTTGTTTGTCAGAGACTGTCAGATGCAGTTCTGTGCTAGTTCTACGCCAGCTGACAGCTCTGCTGCATGACAAATCCAGTGGGGTTTTTCATGTGCTGCTATTCTGATCATTTTTCTTTTTTTTAAAGGAAAGGGCACTCATCACTTTTGCTATGTATCAAAACGTTGGACTAAGCAACATCAATGGATAGCAAGATACCTGATCACCAGCAAAGACTTTGCCTGAGGGGACAGTATATTCCACAGGTTAATCTAGCAAAGATACTATTATACATGGTCTATTAAATCCTTTTAAGTCACCACCTATGTTACAAGCAGAGCTTCTCTGTCCTGAAATTTATAAAAATTCATAGCTGGCCAAAACAAAATAAAAAAAGTTCAATGGTTTTAAATGGCTGTTAAAGGGCACATTTCTGAGTGGGCATAATATCAAAAGGATTGCAAGAATAAGAACCAAAATCAGCAAGGACTAAAAGAGGTGAGATAAGTACCAGAAGGGGTAAGACTTACTCAAATGAACTTTTGCAGTTTTATACAAAACAGACATTGCAGAGTTTATTAATTCATTAAGACATATTCATGCCATGAGCTAACATTCTCCAGCTTGCATTTCCTGTTGTAGCAAAATCCAGTTACCTCAATATAAGTTTCACTAAGAGCCTCTGTAACTATTAGCTAAATTTAGGAGAAACTGGCACTCTTCCCTGCATAACAAGGCTCTCACACACCCTTACTTACATCTTCTTTGTGCGTATGGCTCTCACATTAAAAAGGTTTAAAAATATTAAAGAGCTGCTGCTCAGTGTAGAACCGAGTGGGAACATTCTTCTACTGCACCACAAGTCACTCTGTATCTACTGTAGTAACCATAAATTTTAGGTCTCAATTTGCTTTTGAATAGAAGCCAGAGATTTGAACCAAAATCCTCTATGATAACCACAAATATCCCAACCACTTTAGATGATCAAGTGCCAGTGCTCAGTCATAAGCTACCTGTGATGACCACAGCAGAACAAAGCCAGGTGAAATGCAATACTGCCCAGCCTGGAGACTGCAGGAAATATGTTCCAGCCACTCCCAGCAGCTGGACTTCATCTGGATTCCAGGATGCTTTCCTTGAACCCAAGCCCTCCCCTCCTGTAGCTGAAGAACAGAAGCACTGGCAGCACCAGCACAAGCTGCCAACCAACCAAAAAGGAGGAAGGCATCAACACAGTCATGGTTCTGGAGCTGACAAGTTGGGCTGGCCACCAGAAGTTCCCTGATTTCCAGAACATCTTCATAGCTGACCAAAACAAGCAGAGCCTGGATTTCCTCCTAAAGGCACGAGCTTTTCCTATGGCTTTGCTTGTGCCAACCCCTGCCTGAGGTTCAGTGTGCTCTGACTGACCACAAAAACAGCACCCACGAGATAAAGAGGCCTCCAGCCTCTGCACCCCTGCAGGCACAGCACAGCTCTGTGTGCAGCAAGACACCCAACACCTCATCATGTTTTACATGCATCACCCCTGCATTACTGAGCAAAGACTTTAACAGAAAAAGGTTCCTCATTCCTACAGGAAGAACATGAACAGCTACATTTACTTCTTAAGGGAGTGTCACTAGGCCTAGGAAGAAGAATCCCCACTCCTTCAGAGGAGTGAAATGTGAAGTTAATCCAAAGGAGAGTATCTTTACTTCTGATCATTTTAAACTGACGTAATCAGCCTAAAATGCACTGTTTCAATGTTAGGAAGTGGCAAATTAAGTAAGAGCACACTCACTCACAGAATTTAGTTTTAGATCTTCCTGTTTGAGTGTCTCCTCTCTCCCTGGAGCATTCACCCAGTGTATCAGAGTATCCTGTATTATTTTCTACACTTGTATCATAATCATACTCTACCTCTGAGTCCCTGGTACTATCACAAAAAGTGAGAAGTATCCATCAGTTCCTTTCCAGTACTGTCTACTGAGCCAACCCTGATAAGGCCCACTGAAGTTGAAGCCATTAGTTCAGCTGCATTCACCTTAGGTCCAGGTTACCTCCACATAAAATTCTTTAGCAAGTTAATTATTTTAATACCAGTTTTTTTAAACTTAGTTATCATCAACTATATGACATGCACAAAATACATACAGATACGCACAAAATGAGGTGACTTCATTCAGAACAGCCTATCTGTATCTTTTAGACAGTTAATCACATCTTACTTTGTACTTTGATTTTTCAAATAATAACCACACCACATGACAAGAGTGATGGCAGTTTTCAATGCTGTACTTAATGAGTTTCATTTTAGGTCATCTTTAATGGTATGTCCATGGTATTTAAGAACATTAAAGGTAAAAAAATTATATTACTCCCTATCTTAGAGCATCTGGGTTTTTTGCAGTGTTCCACAAGCATCATCATACAAACACCAGCTCTAAAATCTAGCCTTACTAACATATTCTAGAGTTTTCCTCCATTTCTTCTGCAATGCATAAATCCACCAAAGACAAATCTGAACTGCTCTTTGAGAACTTTATCCCTTTGTAGTTTTAGCTTGACTGCAAACAGCAAGGACTGTGTTGCACACCGCTCAAGTCCAATTTATCTGTCTGCTTTAGAAAAGTAATAATAGTAATCTAAGAAAGCTTAATTATTCACCCAGTCTTTCCTTCAATGTTGTTGGAGCCTGGTAATTTTTCTTAAATGGCAAGTTAAGGGGACCTCAGCTGAACACAATGCATTAACTTACACCAGCAGCACAGAACAATTCTCCCCAGAACAGACATTCCCACAAGGCAAGATTTCATCAAAATAAATACTGACATTATTCTCCTTTTGTTCCCCATCATCAACAGAAATTCTATTAGACACACTTCACTCTGGGACCAACTAGCACATTGCTGGGACTTTATCTAAATGTTAAAACTTAGGCAATACTAAAAAAACCACTTGGATTCACATGTTTGTATTTCATTCTTGCCAGCAACCTAAAATTCAAATTCCAAAAAAAGAAGAAACTTTAGGATGCACAACTGTGAGAGCAATTCAATGAAATCCTCTCAGCATCCATTCTAAGCTGCTTTCCTTCCAAACTTACATTTTCAAATCAAAATGCTTTAAAACTGGAAACACTACATTTCCTATGATTTTCGGTTAAGGGACAACACAGAAGGAACTCTTAAGGAAATAAGGCTGACCCTGCCAGAGAGTTATAAATAGGGATGGTAATTTAGAACTACAACTACATGCTGGTGATGTTCTTAGTTTAGAAACCAGGGTACAAAGAAAAGGACAGAGGACACAGCTGAATAATCTAAACACCTGATATAGGTTGAGCCTTGAAAAACATACTATAAAATACAGCTACAACCCTAAATTCAGAGCTTCTGGTTGATAAACCTCTTATCTTCTTGTAAGGAAAATGAGCTTGAGAAGTAGAGAACTAGAAGGAGCACAAATTTATCCAAATGATTAGGGAGAAAGACATTTCTCAGACTTCTCACAGGCCCAACTCACCTCACAGTGCAAGGGTCAATAAGGTAAAGTACTCCCTCTGCCTCCCAGTGAAAAACCAGTAAATGCACTGTCAAAACTGAGACTAGAGCTCTCAGCTCCAGAACACAAACTTCCTAACAGGCATTAGAGTGTATCCCTAGAATGTATATTTTCAAGAGTAAACACGTTTCTAACAATTGACACCTCAAAGGTTAGTAAAAATGGTAAAAAAACAGAAAAAAAAATCTTTTCTCCCAAGTTTATGTAACTAAGGAGATGGCTTTACTCAGCACAGTAGCTGAATAATGACTCTTATATTCCACCCTAAAAAAAGGGGTAGGTCAGGTTTAGAAAAGTATCTGAGGAGCAAAACTTTGACACCAGAGGTATAGTCAAAGAACTAGTATTTAGAATGTTTAAGTGGAATTACAAGTCGTATCTGTGAAAAACCCAATCTTCTGCGTTTAGACTAGTCTACAGAAAAATAATCCTCCCCACTAAAGCCTAAACTGTCTCAGCAGAAGGCAGAATATTTACTGACTTACCTTTAAATACCTTTTATAAGGTCTACAGGTTACCAGTCTGAGCACATTTTGTATACTATCTAAATGCATTTTTGCATTTCCTAAGAAATACTATTAAAGTTTTTTTAGTCTTAAGCTCTTAAACTCTGCATATAGAAAGAAAAAGGGAAAATAAACTTTACATAGTACCAGCAAGAAGGATTTTAGGCCAATGTAGTTAAAATAACCCACTCAGCCATTTTCCTTTGAGCAAACATAACCTGTGGTTTGGTAATTTTACACTTGATAAAGTGAATTTCAGTAGTTCAAAATGCTACACCAGTACAATTCATAGGTGAAAGGTTCTTTTATAGGTGTTTCCTGTTTATAAAAAATACTGACCCTGTTCTTGCAATGGCTACGTCAAACACCCTCTATCACAAGTATGTTCATAAACTTCTGATATGTGCTCTAAATGGTTGCTTTGAGAAGTAACAGATACTCAAAACTCTACTTACATGAAATAGTTCAGGCATAGAGACAGAACAGGATTTACAATGTGCATTTCCAGCACCAATGAACACACTTGTTCATGGCAGACACTGACATCACCAATTTAACAGAAACATCAGGTTTCAGTTTGACTAGCCGTTCCAGAAAAGAAACTTTATCCATATTTTGCCTTCTGATTTCACAGAATATTTGGGTTTGAGAATCAACCATCTCAAACAGGAGTGTATTAAGAACAGTCAAAGTTTAAAAAACATTATTCATAAATTCTCTCTCTGAAAACTTGGCACCAACCTTGCAACTCTTCTGTCTCAGGTACTGTTTTGTCCACAGCCGTACTATCCGGTTGGGATGACGCTACGGATTCTGTTAACAGTGACTGACTTGACACAGGGCTGGAGGGCAAAAGAACAAAGTTACAATTTTTATGATGTATTTCCACGTTCTTTTCCTGTAAGAGATACATTAGGGCACCTCTTGATGAAAAAGTATCCCAGAAATTTTCACTCTGCAGTTGTTTCTGTAGCCACTTAAAACTGCCACAACCTGAACTGACACAAAAGGTAAACATTTTTTTTTTAAATTCATACTGCATCCAATAAAACAGTTCCACTATAAAAAAACGAAAAATATTTTGGGTGGTTTGGCATACCATCATTCCACACAGAAGCAACAATGCAAGATTCAATATGCAAGGATCTTTATAACATAAGCCACCAAGATAATTGTAGAGGAGCTACTTTCAGTGTTCTGGTGATACGAACGAGAAAATTGCAGCATGTCAATGTTTCCAGTAATAAACCTGCAGCAGCTGCTCACAGAACCCCTTGAATTTTCACAGTGTAAAGTGGTGCAGGTCAAACTTCCCAACCCTTTAGCCATACTGCTAATTCACAGCACGGCTGAACACTCACCAGTGAACCCCCTGAGCAGCTGAGAGAGAACAATTCAACACCAGCACTCACTCCCAGCCAAGCTGCTCATCCAGCAGCTCTCCTATGCAACAAGGCAGACCTCAAGTCCCAAGCAAGAGGTGGCACTATCTCATTTGCATTATTTTTTTTTCTTCCTTTCCACTGAGGTTTTCACTCTGAAGGCAAAAACCAGATTATTCAGCAGCCCACGAACCAGCAGTCCATGGCACAACCAGAGCACTGGAGTCTCAATTTTAATTGTCAAGAACTGCACGTAGGTCTTGAGCTGCATGTCTGGCCACCTGCAAAAGGGCATTGTCAATTTAATATATCTGTCCTCAGAGCATCATAATTCTGAGGTATTTCCAGAGACTGAAGTTGAATTCCTGCTTTTTTATTTTGGAAAAAAACCCCAAGCAAGTGACACCGATTTTTTTGAACTGCAAGTCCAAGAGGAACCATCCACTCATTTCTCCTGCAGCCAGTAATCAAGCCAGTGATCAGTGAGGTACTTCTATTCTTTCATGGTTTTATTGAAGTTGTGAGAGAACAAAGGCAAGGCACTATAATTGGTTCACATCTGTGCATTGACCTGGTTGAACTTTTTTTTTTTTACACATACCAGAAGAGTTGTTTCAGGGTAAAATATGTATTTTCTAGCCCAACTAGAAACCTCAGAATGGAAAGACTAAATATAGCATCAAGCATGGCACCTAGCTCTCAGTTCATATGCAGGATCCAAGCATGAGATAACACCTCCTATAAAAAGATAGGGAGCAGAAAACAGTCTGAGCAGAATCAGTCAGCAGTAACTGATGAAATCACCCTCAGCCTGTGTTTTACTACATTCATTTTTTTAAAGAAAAGTTGGAATGAGTATTACTGCAAGTTAGCTTCCATGCTAAGTAACACAGTAACACTTTTCACTCAAAAAATTTCCACAGCACTTAAGTTGCTGTTGGTTGTGTCATTCTAAACTGAAATGGAGACACTAAATATAAACAAATATTTAGCTTTTACAAATGGAGAACACTTAGTAAGTCTGAGTGATTTACAAGAGGACATTATGTATCCTTGAATAATCCAGATGGAAATTACTTGTTTAATAAGAGATCAGTTCAGTAGCACAACTTGTACCAAGACTCATATCTTTCTCCTGTTCTAGTACTCTCCACTCTTTGTGAGGCAACTGGCTTGTTAACACATTATCATACATTTATTTATGAGAGCTCTAGTAAACAGCTCTCTGCCATTTTACAAAATCCTCAAATTTCTAAGATGAAAAGAGTTCTCCTTTGGTAAATGTACAACTACAAGTTGTGGAATCAGAAGAGCAGCCAGACAAATCTCTGTAGAACAGAAGCTGGCAACTTCTATTTGAGGCTAAATTCTAAAGACAAATTTCCATCTGAATGCCAGATGAAGCCCTGAGATCCCCTGCTTTAAAGTTAGCACTGAAATCTTACACCTTTTCCTAATCCTGGTTCCAGCACTTAATTATGCAGGATCAGCACACTTCATTTAATCATTCTGACACAGATTTTTCTGTAAAGTCACAGAGCAGGCTGAAGCATCTTACCTTGGCTGCATAGATGGAGTCGATGTAGAATCTAAAGTGGACTGAGTTTCCTGGGCACTGCCCTCTGTGCACTGGACCGGTAAGGACTCGGTGATACTACTGACAGAGGCTGCTGCAAGACACACACCCAGGCAAAATCTGTTATGCTGCTTCCTGGGATGGCAACACTTTCACACCACAATTAACTCTTCGACCCCTACGACACCAGTCAGGAAAGTAATTGGATCTCTGCCTACACTATAATGAAATGTAATTTTACAAAAAAAAAAAAAGTAATTATGTTTGGCCAATATTTTGATGTCATTTCAGCCCCAGGCCCCCAGAATTTACACTGCAGAAAATTTTGAAGCTGGAGTTTTAAAATAGTTACTATTTTTTGCTAATTAAAGCATCTACGAGCAGCTTTCTCAGCATAAACTGCAGTATTCTGACATGAGAAGCTGGTGTTTTGTTTAAAAAACCAAGATGGATCTGTGAGAACACCAGTATAACATCTTAATGCCAACTCCAGATGCATTTTGAAGGTGTAGAACCCAGATCCCCAGATTTCAATAGAAGCTATTGCTTCAATTTAAAAAGTCAGGTTGTAGGAAAGGTGACAGTACACAGGGCACTGGGCCAAAAAGAACAGAAAGTATCTGAAGTTAAGGAGAAACTATCAAGTGTTTACAGGTTAGTCCTTCAACATGAGGCTGCAGAGATGAAATACCTGTACTTTAAATGCTTTTGACAAACATTCCCCAAGATAAATCCTACCTCTACAGTCATCAATTTCAGGAAAAATACATTGGCACAGTGTTTTTTCTCCATTTTTCTATCTTCAAATCAGAAACACTCAAATACAAAAGGTATTAGCGAGAGTCTACTTCTGAGCAGATTAGTGGCAGCACAATCACATTATGAGCATTCCACCCAAGCTCATTCCATAAGGCAAGATGCTGGAACGAAACAGTTTGCACAAATGCTCCAACAATCAGTAAATTTGGACGTGGCCAGGAAGCTGCTGCCTGCTGGGTCAGGTTGAGCTGTTCCCACACATGCAGGGTGGTGTCACTTACCAGGAGGGCTGATTCTACCATTGCTGTTCTGCCTTTGGAGGTGTTCTTTGTAGCACACTGAGCACATGCCGTTTGTGCGAGGGTTCCCGTAAAACCCGCAGCCAGTGGAACAGAGCATAGGCACTTGGCTACGGTTGGTTTCTTGAGCCATTTTCCCTTCTTCTAGAAACCTGAAATTGATACACACAACCCAGGATTTAGAGGCCTGAGAAAACCCTTCTTTTTACAGCTGACATTTGAAAATCTGGAATTTCCTATAGCTCAGCAAAAAAAGAAAAAAAAGCTCAGAAAAAAAATGCCTTGACCCAAATTCGGTGCCCTTTCCCAAAACGTCTGTAAAGTCTGCCCAATAACACAAATACAGTCATATGTAGGCTTTGCATGACCCACCCTCAGCCCCACCAATTTATTTTTGATATATAACCCACAAAGAAAAGTAATTTTGGCAAATATTGGAACTATTACTGCTTCTGGCAGTCAGGTAAGGGGAGTAGGGGAGGGGGACACTTATGCTGAAACCTGAACACCTGAAACTGTGCATGAGAACTGTAAAATAAAAGACAAGCATGGTAACACAGACTTACTTGCTGCATAGTAATTAAAATTAACAACAGTCACATGGATTCACATGTCACTGTTTAGTCACTGCGTCATTAGTGAAAGACGACACAACTGCTTACCACAAACCCTGTGTTATGGTTTTACACACACTGAGAAAATCACCCTTTCAGTCAAAAATATTAGACCAGGTACACATAACCTCCTATTTATAAATTCTGTGTGAAAAATATAATAAAAATGAGAAGTAAGAGATATGAGTCACCTCGTTGTTTAAAATCCTTAAATTTGGTTTTCATAAAAACGGTATAATTTATTTTTTTCCCCCGGCTTGAATTAAGCAAGTTTACAGATATTTACAAGATATTACAAGAAAATGACAACAAATGACCATTACCATCAGTGTTTTGATGCTCCTAACTATTAACAAGTGGTCTAACTTGCAAATCATTTTTGATGTCACTTCATGAGATAAAATCATTTTCCATTTTTCCCACCTCCATAAATATACAATTGTCCTTTTTTTACCAATTTTGAAAGAAAAAACGGCTTCTCATTAAGAAACTAGAAACTAACTAATTAAGTATAATTATTTAATTCAAGATCAACTTAGGTTTACCATTTCCTGATTAAAAAGTAAGCTGAAGCATAGCTAATTTTAATTCTTGCAAGTCAAGCCAAAGATAAGTAATATTACTGAAAAAGAGAAAAAAAAATATCAATCTTGCAAGTAACATCAGTATATATTTCAAACAAAAAAAAATCCAGAGGGAAAGGGGTTTCAAGATAGTTGAATACTTCACCAATTGCTATGTTATAAAACTAGATTAAACCACAGCAAGAAGTACCACAGTAAAACAGATCTCCTTTTACATAAGATGTATTTGAAGCCAAACACAAACAACTTTCCCATTATTTTGTTTCCAGAGAAATCTCCTCATCTCCTCTCACACCCTCATCCACTCCATTTTGTTTTTATTTCCCCAAAACCTATGAAATTGATACCAAGAGCAAACCTCTGGGTTGCAAAGCCAACGGCAACACAGAAACAAGTCAAGTCTTCTGCTCATAGCAATAAGGTACTCTATGGACGAGGAAGAATTCAAGATATAAGACAAGGAAGATGTAGAGACAGGAAGACAACCAAAATCTGATAGTATCTTTTTCAGCTTCAACCTGCAATTAAGCTTATTTCAGCTGTTGACTGCACTCCCCCACCCGACAGAGAAGCACTTGCTTTCGACATACAAAGCCCCCATTGACCTCACACGACAGCTAAATTTGATTTTTGCTGAAGTACTGTACTTGTAGCTGAAAGAGCACTTTCATTCCTGCCTTTCTCCAGACAGTCTTTCAGAATGAAACTGCAAGTAGTGCATGTGGAATTTAATTCTTATGCTGGGCCCAACATTCAGAGAAGCCATTTCAGGAGAGAGCAAATGAACACAAGTTTTCTGTGCTTTGGTAACCAGAACCAATTTAAAGCTGAAACCTTACGCAAGTCACTGTTGGCATAGAATGTTTAAGATTGAAAGACTAATTAAAAACACTGAGTATTTCAAGAGCTAACAGAGATTCAGTGTCACAATACAAGTATTAATCCTTTTAATTTTAGGCAGCAGCATATTAAAGAACCCAATGCTAACTTTCAGAATGTACCATGATTGCCTTTCTGTTCAATATCAGCTTCAAGCAGCACACAGGAACTCAGTAACAGCACCAGCCACTGCTAATATTCCCCAACACAACGTTGCTAAAGGGACCAGGTGCTAATGCAAACACAGAATAACAATCTCTAACACGGATGTAAAAAAAAAGTTCGGCTCCAATTCAATAAACAAACTGTGAAAGGTGCCCAAAGATGCCCAGATGAAAAACAAGAAAAGCTGGCCTGAGTTCCAGCTAAGCCAGTTCCCAAGTTCATTAACCAGTGGATCCTGTCGCCAGTCAAAGCACAAGCCACTGGCATGAGGCTTCAGAACACTTCAATCTCCAAGGGGAAGTGCCAGGGATTCTTCTGAAGAGTTTTAATAAGGGCCACAGGAAGCGGAAGATCTTTCATTGGTTGCTAATATTTGAGAAATACAATGAATAAGAGATAGGATCAAACTGATGCAATGTTATGAAGTCAAATGAGAACTTGCACCAAGACAACAGCTTGTTGGGTTCGAAGGGGGCAATTGGGTACAATCCCCCTCACCCACACGATTAGTGCTGTGAGCTACCAAAAAACTTCACCAGGAAAAAAAAAAAGGACCATCACCAACACAAAATTTTCTGACACTTCAGTGAGCTCAATCAGTTCACATCCAAAAACACGACAAGTAGAAAATCCAACACACAGGAGAGCCTCTGGAATGGATGTGAAGGAAGACATGTCACCAGGAGGGACAACACATGTTTTAGCCACCTGTAAGCTGCTGGGGTGGTTGAACTCATCTATTTGAACCCTAAAGCCACAGAATGCCAAACCAGTATAATAAGCTCTCCCATGTTTAGCCCTCCCCTTCCAGTGCTCACATACACCAAAATGAAACAAGGAAGTGATCAAACTTTAAAAAATCAACCACTCTACCTTCTGCCAATTAGTTTCAACCCAGGTTGGTTTCTGAGCTCATTTGTCAGGGGTGTGCTGTTTGGGCAGGAGAGAGGGTCTAGCTGCAGACACGTGTGGAAATGCCTGTTTGAGCAGCAGAGTGGGCTTAAAGAATTAAGAGAACCACTCGGCAAAAAGCAGGCATTGAAAACAGAAGGCAAGAACCCAAGGCCTGTCAGTTCCTGCCAGGGGCGCTGCACTGGAGCCACGGCTCTCGGGCAGGAGGGCAGGGACTGCTCCTCCTCCCGTCCCGCCCGGCAGCAGGCACACAGCGGCCAGCAGAGCCGGGCTGGGCTGGGCTGGGCTGAGCAGAGCTGGGCTGGGCTGGGCTGAGCAGAGCTGGGCTGAGCAGAGCTGGGCTGAGCAGAGCTGGGCTGGGCTGAGCAGAGCTGCAGAGAGCTGAGCAG
>VZRO01001674.1:1060660-1082040 GCA_013397915.1 Daphoenositta chrysoptera
GGGCTGAGCAGAGCTGGGCTGGGCGGGGCAGAGCTGGGCTGAGCTGAGCCGAGCTGGGCTGAGCCGAGCTGGGCTGAGCTGAGCAGAGCAGCCGGACTCTGGCCCCAGCGCAGCAAACACGAACAGCGAGAGATCATGGAACAGATGTTTCTGGGGGAGGGAACGACCTCCCATCAGCCCAGTTCTTGGCTCAGCTTCAGATGGTTTTTGTTTCAAAACTGTCTGTAATTCCTCCGGCAGGAAGACCCACAGTATCACCGAGCCCAAACATCCCATAAAGCAGTAGAGGTGGGCGGTCACTGCTGTCACTGCTGTCACTGCTCCTCTCCACAGCTCCAGCCACTGCTGCCCCCCTGCTCCTGCCTCCAGCCACATCAGCTCAGCCATCTGATGGAAACAACACAAATATTTGTTCTGGTGCACTGGAGAGCTTGCTGATCTGATAGAAGATCAACTCCAGAGAAATGACATACACTGCACAGGAAGTGACATGGCTAAAAATAGGACAACCTTTTTTAGGGGCAGCAAGCCCCTGCTGAGCATCAAGCCTACTGTAAAATAAATCCCAAGTGCATACACTATGTATCATTTCAAAAATGGTCTCCTAGCTTGGCTTCAGTATGACACTTGAAGCAGCTTCATAGATGAAGTGACAAGGTCTTGGGATCAACGTGACTACATGTATGTCCCCCTCGGTTTGAGATGTCCCAAAACAAACGTGGAGCTTGTCAAGCTCCTGGAAATGCCTCTGGGCTCTGCCTGTTGCCTCAGAGCTGTACATGCACATGCATTCACAGGGTAATGCTATGAATTCTGAAGGTTATTCTGAATGCAGATTTGATTTACCTTAAAGAAAAAAACCCAAAACAACAGAGCTCTTGACAGTATTTTAAGCACATTCCCTGCTTGGCTTTATAGTTGTATAACCAGTTGTACGAGCACTAATGAGAAGGAACAGACTAAAGGGAAATGCAAGAGCCTTAACTCCTCTCAGTGCAACCCCAGAACATCCACTTCGTTGAAGATCATGGAATAAACAGCTTCTTTTTGTATTAGCTAAAAATTGCTGAACTTCAGCTGAAATTACCTCTGACTGTTTTCTAAAAGGTATTTATTACCACCAGAAGCATGGCAGCACACAGCTCTGCAGGCTATGTCCTCCTTTTCCTACAAATAAGGTGCTTAAAGTCTACCTGTTCCTGTTGCTCCTGTAATACACAACTTCATGCATCTAACAGTGCCCTCTCACTGCTGCAGGTCCTACCTTTCCTCCCTCACCACAGCACATCCTCAGTAAACTCCTCTCTGTACCAAGGAAAAAATATGCTAAGGACACTGACATTCCTATAAAATGTATAGAGGTGAAGCTGTAGAAACACTAAAGCAGGGCAAATCTTTTAGACATCAAGTTCTCTGGAGAAAGAGACAGATTTTCCAATATTCTGTAAAGCAAGTAAAATACTTGTGGACATCCCTTCCCCACAGAGCGGGCACTGTGATACTGGTCTTCCTCTCCACCCCCCCTTTCTTCATTTCCTTTTAATTAAAATGTTTATATGCCACTAGTTTCAAATAACTGATACCCTAGCTTTATAAGCGTCAAATGTTAATCAGTAAGATCAGAGAGAGCAGTATTTAGCAGGATTAAACACACAAGGTTTAGGAATAATCTCTTTCACCCCCCCATTCTTGACAAGGAAAAAAAAAATCCAGCACAGAAGCCAGCTTTCTCTTCATCTTCCCCAAAGAAAAAAGGTCTCTTAAATACCAGTTTATCCTCATACTTCAAGTTGTGGTAATAAGGAAAACGAGCAGATCCTTACATCCTGCAGTACAGTCTTGTGTTCTGCAAACACTCCAAAAATCTGTGACTGGTATGGGAAGGATCCCTCCCAAAATCTAACGCTGAGGAGACCACCCTAACAGCTTTGTGCCTCAGCACCACAGCAGATGCAGTGTGAACCGTTCTGACACCAGCTCTGAAACTGCTGCTCAAAGAGAAAGCAGAGCACTGAGTGTGAGCTACTCTTCGCTGTCAAAATCAGCACACTGACAGTTTTACCTGACACTCACCTCGAATGATAAATCCAATTTTAACAAGTGATTAAAATATTCCCTCCTCTGTCATAATCACCTTTAGAATGAAGCAGTTCAGCACTGATTGAAATAGCAGCAGTACTAATGGTCATTTTCTCTTTGTGCTAATGAAGCAAGCAAGAAACTGCAGAAGTGGTAACGTGTGCTGCTTACACATACAAAGCTTCATTCCAGGCACAAATAAAGCAAGAAGCAAAGTTGGGCACACAAAAATACACTTCACTTTAGAGCATGTACTGGCACAGATACCCAGTACCACCTGTACCACCATATGAGGAGGCATGCTGGTACAAAAAGCAGTAAATAGGAAATTAATTTCTCTACAGGCTTAGGAAAACAAAGGGCAAATAAAGGCTCAAGAGCAGAGTTCTGTTGAATCTTGCTGCAGAAGCTCACAAAGCACTGGCTGTGATCGAGGATACCACTTCATAGCGGAATTTGCTGCTCAGGTGTCCTGCTGGAAGCAGGACACTACTCAGGGTATAAAGCACTAGACTCACAAATTAATAGCAAGTTACAGAACAGTCCTGTCTTCTTTTACTCCGTTGCTGTCTCCCAAAAGGCTCCAATTTACATTCACTGAGCAGTCATTTGTAGCTGCTTTAAGGCATTATCATGTCCTAGCAACTTGCTCTGGAGCCAAGAAGCACTGGCAGATTTGAACAGGGGCCTCAGTCACTAGAGCTCAGGCCAGCTTGCTGGTTTTGCAGTCAGACATGTCATTTCATCTCACAGCTCAGCCTGGCTGCAGCACTGCAGCTGGTTCACATTTGCCAGCACAGCTCCATGTGTAGTTACACTCTGACCCAGTTTCATCAGAACGCTTTGAGTTAAAAAAAAGTGAATATGGTTAAGGAGCAGCTATGCAAGCAGATCTGTAAGGGCAGCGACCTCTTTGTTCCTGTAGCAGCAGAACACACAGCTGCTGCATTTTTCAAAACATGGGAGTTCCAACTTCCTCAGCACCAAGAGAATCCATACACTTTAAAGCTTTCCACTCATTCCACTGAGCCTCCAGTTTTCTTCCTGCTCACAACGAAGTTTTAAGTTGTAATTTGAAGTCGAATTTATATAATGACTTCATAACAAAAACAAAATACTCACACTAGTGACCGAAGACTTACATAAGATGTTCTTTTAACTCACTTGACAAGTCATTTAATATCTACTACGTTCCTGTCTATTCCTGTTGAACAGCTTTTTATTTTTGTTTCATGCACAGACTTATTTTAGGCTAAAATCAAGTACTTATACTAGACACTCCTAGCAGAAACTTTACAAAAAGATGGGAAGAGTTACAGAAGTCTTTTCTTCACTTCCAACTTTTAGTAGTTAGCAAGTTCAAATCCTTCCATACAAAAATTAAAATATAAATAAAATCTGAACTCTTAAGAATGCTGTATCTCAGATTGAAGTTGTCAGACTGTGAAAGAATCATAGTAGTGGAAGAGACACACACATGAGAGAAAAGAGACAGTTCAGGTCTCAGGAAGGGAAGGAACATTAGCAACTTTCTTAACTAATCTGAGCCAGAATATCATAAACCCAGGAACACCTGGTACAGACAAAGCCTCCAGTGTTAAAGCACGTATGCTGCTGAGTACAGCTGACTGCTCTTGTACTCAAGGTTACACGAGCAACAAGAGAACATTTCACTACAACCTCTTCACTCTTACTAAGCAAGAACAAAGATGCACAGATTCTATACTGGTATCAAGGAGATCACTGATAATAAGGACTCCTCTTTCCATGCTTGTCTACATACACTATTAATAGATGTTACTTTGAAACTGTAATTACTACTTGTGACCACGCTTAACCTTTGCAAAGCACGGATTACTAGAGCCAAAGATTAACTTCTGTAAAAGAGGTGGTACCTCAGTCTCTCATTCACCTCATGTAAATGCGTCCAATTGTTTGCAGTGACCACTTAAAGTCTACAAACAGAAACAAGAGGTACAAGCAAATTTGTCATGTTTAATTTCCAAACTTTCTAGTATAGTCAACACACCAAACAAAGGGCCAATTCCACAAAGTTCACTATTCTACTGAAAATTAATTCTAAAAAAATCCCAATACTTAACAAGCAATGTCAGAGGTAAATTTTATTACCTAATAGGAGGAATCATATTTTATTTGTTCTGGATTTTGAAGAGGCAGAGTACAGATGGAAGGATTTTCATGGAAGTGTTGGAATTCCAGAAAGCTGCCACATAGAGCTACTGGTGTGATGCTGGGTTTTTTTGCAAGAATGACCACTACTTTATGCTGGAGCATCCGCTAATTGCTGAGACACCTACAAGGTTAAGTGCAGCCTATCTAAAAAGCCTGTATAAAGCCTTCAACACTCCTATTTATTATGCATTTCAATTTGAGTCTAAAGCAGCAAAATATAAGTCAAGATGCCAAGAATTATAGCTGTTTGTACATTTCAGTCTGTACACTGGGACTTGTTCTAGACTAACACAGCAGAACCACTGGAATTAGACCCTTACATATGACAGTATCCAAACTTCCTGAGATTCAAAGAAACATGATTTTTTCCTCTGACTTAGAATACTTAAAAGGCTCTAATTCCCCAATAGCACAATACATTTGTAGGCAACCCAGTTCATTCAGCAAACTCCAGTCCAGAGAAGCATAGAAATGTTTTCAGAAAGAGCACCACCAGCATGTTCTAAGTTTCTGTCTCTTCAGTGATGACTATCAGAAAATCTAAGCTGACAAAGCTGCCTTTTTGGAGAGGTCAACCTGAATGCAAGTGAAAACAACAAAACAAAACCCACACACACCACAAAAGTCACTTCTTGGGTTCAAGAATAAAAAACAGCAAATAACCCTTGGAGCAGGACACGCTTGTTTACAGCGAGCCATGACAGGGACCTTCAATAAAGATAACCAGTTAAACATTAAAAGCACTGAGAACAACACAGTAACTGCAGTTGTTCTGCACAAAGTAAAGACAATTTCTACTGAGTTATAGACAAAGAAAAGTGAACACGAGAAAAGAGTGTATCATGTGTTTCAGAAGCTGGTTTTGATCTGGTATCCCTGGGAGAGGCATGGTGAGAGAAGTTCAAGAGGCCTGTCTGAGGAACACAGAGAGGACACTGGCCAGCCACCCCACTGGTCATGCTGCCCTCCCCAAAGCACTTTATGTTCATACACAAGCCAGAGAAGAGTGTTCTCCCCCACAAATAGTTGTATTTACTCAGTTTAGCCTCCCCAGATCACCCAAGATTTAAGGCAGACAGGCTGAGCAGGCCCATTTTTGGAAGATGGCTGTCTCTGAGACAAAACTGCCACAGAAACCTTACATGAAGTTACACTTGTGACACAACGTGCAGCTACTTTCAAAAGAGCACCCTTTTAGGGAGTGCTTGCTCTGGCATCTCTGCTCAAGAGGAATAAAAATTCAGGAGTTACACCCATTAGAAAAATCAAACCATGTCAGTAACTGCTCATCAGCAGCTGGCTACGTCAGCTCACACAGTTTCCATCAGGTGTGGCTGAGCTGGTGTCAAGCTGAAAAGTCACTGATATTGCTTGAGGAGCCCTTTTCTTTCCTCTGGAGTTTGTGCCATCTCACACCTGTATTTTGGCATTCAGGTGCTGCAGGAATCCTTGAGTTGCCCTTCATATTTCTACACAGCCCCATAAATGTAAGGTTTACTTGAAATCTGTCAGATTATAGAAATGCCTTCTTTTAAAATGTTCTACAAAAGGTAAGAAAGCTACTCTGAAACAAAACACGCAGGGCTGCATTTTGCTTTCTTTGCTATCAGATGTTGAAGCTGGCCATTTCAAAAATCAGAGGTTGTATAAAATTAGAATCAGGAGATTCTAGAATTCTCTGAATTCCTTTACAATACCAGGCGAAAAGGGATGCAGTAGAGCAACTCCATAAACTATCTTTGGTGCTGTATTTTAAAACAGGTTTGACTTTACACACTGATGAGAAATAATCTCTAAGGATTCAAACACTTACAAGATTACCCTCATAATTACTGAAAGAATAGATATAGATTCAGTAATCGCTTCTTTTGAGCTTCAGTGAATAAGTAATCTTCTCTCAATACAGCATAAGTTTCACTTATTTTAAGCATATCAAACCCAGAAGAGATAAAAGCCGCTTTAACACGAGTTCCCAAAATAGACAGCTTCTTGTTAACAAAACACCTGTTGCTGAGAACTGACAGTAAGCACAAAACACGTTATAATTTGTTTTTATAAACAGCACTATGCAGAATTTTAATTAGCTTATAATGCCACAGTTCTATGTGGGCCTAATGCTAAGGGAGCTCCTGCTCTAATATCAGGGTTCCTATGTGTTAATAAATAAAACGATCATCATTTCTGGCTAGGGCATCTTGAATTCAGCTTAACTTCCAAAAACACTGTGATTATCATGCATGATGTGTAGTTCTATTTAGAATTATGCACTATGTCTAATTTAAGTGTGTAAAATTATACAATACCCTTACTGTGGTTTGATGGGGAACTCAACCTAAAGCTAGAGCCTGACCAAAGAAAGAGGGTATGTAAGGACAAGTTTTCAGCAGAAGAGGTGTAAGTACAATGTTCCCTGTGGCAAAGCTGCATTCCTCATCTCCTGCAATACACTTAAATTTAGTCAAGGGACTCAAAGGTATTACTTTGTTTTAACCCCAATGCTATTCTAGGGGGGGGGTTTGCTGCTTTTTTTATCCTGTAATTATTATTTCAATCGCTGGGGAAGCCAGCTTACAAGATCCCAAACAAATTAAATGTAGTATGTAGATGTCTACATATTAAACCTTACCACCCTGCACAAAGCAGAGGAAAATACTACACAGGTGATCAGCAGCTGCCATGTTGGGACAACTGGTATTTATCCATCACTTTAATATACTGTCAAGTTTCACTGAAGATATGAATAGACCAACTGGTCACACTCTCAAGTTTTGCATCTTTCCTTAGCTTCCTCTCAGCTGTCACTTTACACTGCCTGAAACAATGGAATGTGTAAACATCCAACTGCTACCTATACATGTGTTATTCAATATCTATTTATATGCAACTAATGCAATGGTTTCCTGATACAGGTAATTTGGGGCTTTAGATACCTCAGTCACAGCATTGCTGGGACAGGAACTGGTCTACCCTGAAGACTTCATTCTTCAAAAGCTTGGACTGGCTCTTGTATCTGGTTTATGGTGCAGCTCTGTGCCAGAAGAGTCAAAGGTAACAGGGCACTGCAGGAGGAGGAAGGTGAACCTACCAGGTCAGTAACAGAACTGAAATTTAAGGCACAGCCTCACTAAGAGTTTATGCTAAGGAAAAATGCACACATCACCAGGAGGTCAGAGTGAGAATCAGTAAGAGTTGCCTTGTGTCAGCTGTAACTATCCAAGTGTCAAGTTAATAGATAAGGGGCTAGGGAATTATCAGAAATGTGCAATGAGACTCTCTCCTTTCTGAAGGTTTCCACAAGTACACCACTTGCTCAGATGGAGAGGTCACTGCTTAAGAAAAGCTTAAAAAAATACTGGAAGCAACTTGATTGAGGACAACTGGCATTTCTTCCCCCACTGCCATCATGGAACAGAAAATAGTTTTTTACACTTCTTCCCTAAGCCCATACAGAACAGACTGTACATATTTCAGCTTCTCATCCGAGGAGAAAGCCAGAGCTGACAGCTTTCGAGTAAGAGTCTGCATTGCAAACATTGTGCTTTAATCACTGGGGCATCCTTTTTACCTACAAATACTCCAGTTACAACTCTGCAAACTGCCCTCCTGATAACCAAGTCTGCTATTCATTCTGTTTCCAGACAAGATTCCGCTATGTGAGCACACATTTCTAGTACAATATCTCCCCCACTCACTGTCCAGAACATTTAAATCAGCAAGTTAAGAACACAATCGCCTAAAAATAGCATGGCTGGATGCCACTGTCTCCCCACTTATTACTATGCTACCTTTGTACACAGTTTTTTTCTACAATTCTACATGGAAAAATAAAGCCATAAATGGCTTTACAGGAGGGACTTGTAACCAAAAAGGCCAAGCTGTTAAGCAGTGCAATGGGATTTCCCCTTTTTCTTCAAGCCACATAAACAGAAATTTGCATTTTTAGAAGCATTTTGAACAATAACTCCTTAAGTAGATCTGATTTCTCTTTTCATCCTCTTGCCATAGTGATTGTATTCTGCCAGAGAACAGATTGACACATGACAAAGTAACAGCACTTTCTAGAGAAAGAAAAGTTCATGATATAAAGGAAAAGTAGACAAACATAGAAAAATACAGGCCAGATCTCCAATTATTTTGCTTGGCATATTAAAACCAGTATCACACTTCAGAATGGATAAAAAGGGGGGAAAAATCTGCTCACAGGATATTGAGCTTCAACTGTCAACAACGTGTGGCTTTCTATCATGATGCTCATTCCCTTCCAGTCACAAACTGTGGCCAACAGGGCTTCTATCACGAAACAGTGGAAAAAAAACCAAATTATTTTCCTTTTGATTACGGTACCAGGTCAGAAACAGGAGGGCTATCAGCAAGGACAAGGCCCTCTAGCTTGGCCTAAGGATGCAGGCGCAAGCACAGCAGCTTCAGCTACACTGATTCCACAGGTACAGTGTCCTCTCTATGGCTTGGGATAAAGCCCAGTGCCCTTAACTGTCTCCTAGAAATCCCTTCTGTCTCACACCCCTTTAGTGAAGGCAAAGATCCCCACACAACTCTTGGAGAATATTTGTATCCCTCATATTAAAAAAAAAAAATCACTCATTTTAACCCATAACCCTGGGTTTCAAAAACCAACTGGCCCATTTTAAAACGAACTTGATGCTGCTGAAGGAAACCCAGCAACACTGCAATGCACATTTTACACTGCATATGCCACCCTCTGTAAGTTCCCCAGGCTGAGCTTTCAGACCCTACAGAAACGTTTCAATAAATTCTTCATTTCAGGCCTTGACAGGCTGAGAAATTAAGGTGTCAGAGCAGCAGCAAGGACACTGGTATTATTGAGAGCAGACTGATGTTCCAACCATTCTGATTGTGTAGTGTGGGATCTGAGGTTGAAGACAGAAGGATAAGTAGACAGCAACTAATCAGGGATTTATTTATATACAGAATGACTAGGTTTGAACTTAAGACCATGGGTCACAGTCACATTATGACTTTGCAGAATAACAATCCAGTTCCTGAAGAAAAAGACCAAGCAACAGCCAGAAGTTTCACAGACACCAAGTAAGAAAAAAGCAAACGCAGAGAGGCAACAAAATCAACCAAGTGACCAGAGTGTAAAATTAGATTTTTTTTGTTGTTATACCGAAGCAAAAAATTAAAGCCAATTACTCCATTGCTATGCACAGAAGTTTTAAATCACTTTTAAATGCATTTAAAGCACCAAGTTTGAGTGGACTTATTAAGAAGGCAACAAAGTCATGCCCAGCTGCCAGAGCATTCTGCAACAAATCAAACACTCCTTTACCTCAGCACTAGTCTTAGCCCCTGCACGGTTTGTCACACACAGCTGACAATTTGTTTGTTATGTAACTAATAATAACAAACTTACCTTGACCTATTGTTACTAATGCTGCCTTCCTCCTCTCCCAAGATACTTTAAACAAACCCCATGAAAATATGCTGATACTCAAAGCAATTCTACTGAGCAATTCTAAAGTCTCTTCCCTAAAAAGCATTTCAGGTAAGTCCTTCCATGTTGTCACAATTTTTTTCCCTTTCTTTGCAAGTTAATAATCAAATGTTTTGATATTGTAAAACACTAAAATACATTTTTTTCTTGTCAATTTTCGCCTGGAGAACAACATTTGTTTGATAACTAATTCTAATTAACACCTAAAAAAAATGACTTTACTTAAGGACTTGACACCAATATCTAACAGCATGTCATACTAGCATGATATTTGGATATAATAATCCCAACACGAGAAGTCTGGTGAAATTCACTTAGAAAACTCTCCTGTATCAGCAACTAAAGCTACCTCACAAGCATCTTACCTGATTCTGAAGGAACTGGACAAGGAGAGCAATCTCCAAACCTTTCAGTTTAACACTCACAACCATTTCTTTTGCCCCACCTTGATAATGATGCAGATCCCAATGCAAGGTCATCCTGTTGCACAGAAAACCTTCTGACACATGACAACACTGCATTGCATTAAGGCCTTGATTATGTATGATTTTAGAATAACATGTTAAATTCCTACCAAATTCATACAGGGGGTAGTAGAGAAACAATTTTATCCTTCTTTGCAGTCTCATATCTCCCCTGCCACCCCATCCTTGAAACCAGCATGAGCAACAACTCCTTGAATGTTTTCTTCTGACAATCCAAATTAGAGATAGCCCTCTGTGTAAAATGCATTAATATGTCAAATTTAGGTACAAAATGCTCCATATTTTTGCCTGAAGAATCAGTGGTTCTCTTTCCCTGAACATTATTTAAAACCTTAAGTGGAAAATACCTTCCTTCCTCATGCAATATTCTGCTTTCATCAGCGTACTTACATTTCATGGCACACACATGAAAATCTTCCAGCCTCCTACCTTGTCCAGGCTAATGGTAAAAACTTCAGGCTTTGATAAAAAAACCCCACGCAATGCAAAATGTTTCAACGAGCCCAAAACACCTCACTTCCACCTCAGAAATACCTCTTTTAAGCTCCCATTCCAATTTGATTATTAAGTTTATATTTGTCTCCCTAATCCTTCACATAGATAAAGATGCATTAGCATCATGAATTACAGGACACACTGGAGCAGTGCTGTCTTAAACCCTGGGCCAGTTAAACTGCTGGGGTGGCTGCCAGGGCCTGCCAAGCCAGCCACACTGTTTATAGTTGAGTTCTCCAGATACAGGATTATTACGTTTCAGACTGACAAATACCATATCCTGAAGGTTAGAGTCCTGTGACACAAATACATCTTGGCAGGGCAGAACAGCTGAGCCGGGGTGGTCTTCAGCACAGAGGCAGTCTGAGCTCCTGCAAGATTGCTGAAGCATTAAGTTAAAGGAAGAACTGTGGGTTTATAAAACTGCTGCTTAAAAAGGAGCTATTTTTAGGAAATACTCAAATGAGTGTGTTCATTTGTCTAAGTAATACTCAAAATACTGTCTTAAGTTGATCTAAATGGAGCAGAAGATGGATCAGGTTAGGATTTAACTCAGTTTATCTCTTAATGCATAATTTAATAGCCAAAAAAGTTACTTTTCAAATGAAAAAAAAAACAACTCAGTTTCTTTCAACAACTGGAGAATGAGCAAAAAAACCCAACATGATTGAGGAGAAACAGTTTTTGCACTGGCAAAGCTTTGTTTTAGCTAATCTCTGTTTAGCTAAAAAGCCCTATAAACACACTTGGAAGAAGGGATCTGTTAAAAATATATCACCCCACCCCTTCAATTAAGGGCTGAGAAGCTTATGACACATCTGAGAGATCCAACAAGAACAGGGAAGAAAGACTTAATGTTCCTGATACTCCTAAAGGTAAGAAAAAAAAAAAAACGAAGCAGGTTTAAAAATCCCAAACATGCTTCATGCCTCTGTTAAATGGATTTTAAACCAAGAACAGATCCCAACTACTTTTATTCCTTTGTAGGTCATGTGTAATTAACCGCTTATTTTCACA
This sequence comes from Daphoenositta chrysoptera, assembly GCA_013397915.1. Taxonomy (NCBI): domain Eukaryota; kingdom Metazoa; phylum Chordata; class Aves; order Passeriformes; genus Daphoenositta; species Daphoenositta chrysoptera. Next base: position 1,072,406 of record VZRO01001674.1, read on the forward strand.
AAACCTTATTACAGTGTAAACATCACCGGGCAGATGATCTGCCCCACCCAGAGCGAGCTCCACACCACAGGAGGACACACAACTATCTCCTGAGGAGCCCGTGTATCTGCAGGAGAGGGCTGGTCCTCGGCACCAATCTGCCCTGCAACAGCACCCAGTGCTGATCACACCTCCTCAGCTCACCCCTTTCCTAGAAACTGCAAGAAAACCAGGCAGAGGCCAAACCTCACAGCTACAACCACGGGCAGGTGTCCCTTTTTGGCACTGACACGCTCTAGGATGACATTATTCTTCTGCCCCCTCCCTTCTGCCTTGGGCACAGGGCAATGAGCAGAAATGATCACTAAACCACTTGGGAAACAGGGGGGGAAGAGAAGGGGAAAAGAGCCAGTTGGGTTGGCTCCAGCCACCAGCTCAGAACAATTTGAGCCAGCCTGGTTGCCTGCAGTGCTCACAGAACCCACTGCTGGGAGCGTGTGGCACAGAGAGCCCAACAAACCAGGGGCATCCAAAACCCAGGGCCCTGTTTTCAGGGTGCAGTTCTGCCCTCCCTGAGGCTCGGGGGTGTTTTACAGAGACAGCCCAGGGCAGGCACACAGCCTGCTCCACGTAGCACTGAACAGAAGCAGAGTGCAGGGTCACCACCCCAGCTCCTGCTGGGCCACCCACCTCCCAACGCTGGGCAGTGCCACCAGCAGCCACTGGACTGCAGGGCACACTGGTCCTTTGTCTCATGAAGAGGGGAGATAAAATTTGGTCCCTGCGTTTTGTACACAGGGTTACAGCGGATTTTAGGCATCTCTTATTCACATCAGAGATGTATATTCCATTCTGGCACAAGAAGCAGACACATAAATCCCACAGCACACAACACATTCACAGTGTTTAAGATCTGCAGATGGAGCATGTGCAGGAGAAGGTTTTATGAACAAGAAATGCTGGAACAACCAATCGTGGTGCGGGGACAACACGGGTCCTGCCAGCAACGGCTTTGAATGCAGGCAAGAAACATTTGCTGTAGCCTGAATACAGAAGTTGTACAGCTGTGCCAGCAAAGTGGTGTGTTTATCCTTTAGGGCAGATTTGCTTTCTACAAACAGCCTGCATTAGAACTGCATACATGTGGCAAGAGAGTTGAGCATTTCACTCCTGTGTTGAATAAATCAGGAAAATTGGTCCCAGATAATACATCTTTCCTAACTAAGTTGGGGGGCAGAGGGGGGCCAGGAAACATGGCTGCTCAGTGATCAAGGAGTATGAACCAAGTTGCCTCATGTATTCAGCTTTTACCTTGTTCTAAGCAAAACCAGTTTTTGGATAAATGTAATATTTAATAGCACACAAATACTTTAGTTGGCTTCCTTTAGTTTCAGCAATTCTAATACACATACTCACAAGTTTAGAGGAATTCCACCAAACTCTATTATTTTTCTTGCTCTCACCTCGTACATCTGATCTAGCCACTTAGTCTTAGGCCTAGCATCACATGGAAGTTAAGAAATTAATAACCAGGTATTTAAATGCTTACATATCCTGGTTTTAAACCCAGTACAGGAAACCTATCCCAGCTTGCAGCTAAAAGACCATATATAGTCACTGCCCATTATAAAATAGTATTTCCAGGGTTTAAATACAACCCAGGACATTTAAAAATACCATGAACAGACAAAGACAACAAGAGTAATTAGTAATTCAGACCTATAAGCCACTGGCCCATGGCAAGACACCAGAGTGTCAAGACACTGAGATATATATATATATACACACACATATATAGATATACATATAAATGCAATCTATACCCAGCATTTGGGAGAAAACAGAATAGCTCAATATAAAACTGAAAGAATGAGGCATACTTTCAAAATAACACTTGTTTACATTCAGTAAAGGTCTAAGCAATTGCTTTCCACGGTCATTTGAAAGACTGTTGCTCAATTTTTCACATCCATTCTTCTATCACCGTGACTAATCATACAGAACCCATCAAACTTCTTAGACTCAACAAGTATTAGGGACATGAGTATTTCTTTCCAATTCCCAGGAGCAGCTGTGTACCAACCCAAGTGATTTTATAAAAAACAGGAAATTTTAAGGGAAGTAAGAAAATAGATTTCCCAATCTGAAAGCCTTGTTCTATATGTGGCCTCAACTAATACAGAAAGGGAGACAATTAAAAGAAAGTCTTCATTCTCATTAGAACCCCTCTGTTTCCTGCCTCGCCACTTCCTGCTCTCCTCCCTCTCACCCTATCCCATGCCACCCATGGCAATTCATACTTTTCCTGTTCCTGAAACCCTTTCAGATGCACAAAGTGTCACTAAAAATACCATATATGATATAACTGGTACAGAAACTGAAAATAATCTTTCCTCAAATAAAACACCTGCTACCATTAGGCAATACAGGTTTCCAAAGAGATTCAGACCAATTCCAAAGGAAAAAAAAATCCCCCCCCACCCGCTTTTTACTTCCCTTGGCTGGAAGGGTAATAGCTGCAACACAGAGCAGTACCACTTAATTTCTCCTGCCTGGGTTTGTAATCAGAGCTCTGACAGACCCAGACACCCTACAAAACTGATTAAAATTGAGAAAAATTGCCATGTTTTACATAGTTTTTACATATCTTTGTTCTAAATGCTAAAGACCTGCGAGACATTCTTCTCATCAAGAACAAACACACAGACAACAGCACAGCAGCCTTCAGTGATACAACAAAGGACAATTTAAGACAAATGACTTGGAGCAAATGCTATCACTGAATAATCCCACAGCAGCTGTCATAATTAGTTACCTCCAATCTCATCAGAATCAGGGAAGCTAGAGTTAAAATCGAGCTCTCTTCCTGTAACATTGTGTAACTCCAAAACAGCAGCATTATCCTCGCTATTTTAGAATTAACGTTTCTCCGTAAGATAATGTGGAACCCCTCGATTCTTCCACATCAGAACACCCGGTGAAAGCCGAGAGATGACAAAAGAAACTCGGTCAAGTTTGAGCCTCTCAGCACCTTATTTCCTGTCTAAAGAGCCCTTTTGTTCTGCTTCCCTGCATAAATGTTAATATCCTGCCATCATTAGAGAGCGAAACGACGAAGGAAAGCCCCACGCACATGAACTCCGCTGCCCCGGAGGGCGGAACGACGCCACACGACGCGATTAGAAGGGCAAAATTCCTACCAACACGATCTCCACAATTTTCTGTTGGCTTCACCCCAGATTAACTTCACTTGGAGCTGCACTTCGGCGCAGCCTACCCGGGCACGGCGCCCGCCCTCCCGCGCCCATTGGTCCAGCCCGCGCGGCCCCGCCCCGCCGGCGCGGCCGCGCCCGCTGATTGGCGGAGCGCGCTGTCAATCACGCGAAGAACTTTTCCTCGCTAGCAGGTTGGGCTGGGCGGGCTCGGGCACCCCGGGCGCGCGCTCTTAAAGGGGCCGTGCCCCGCCAAACCCGAGCCGCGGGCGGGCGCGCCCCGGGAATGACGCCCGGGACGGAGCCCGGTCCCCGTGGGGTGCCCACCCCTCCCGGCACGGGGGTCGGGGGTGGAAGAGAGGGTGACAGCGGAGCGGGCTGGGAACGCTTCTCCCGCGGCAATTACACAACCGCCGCTTGCTCCACTTCGGGGATAAAATTAGCTGTGGGTTCGGAGCCCATCCGCGCTCCAAGGGTGACTGGAGTTACCCCGGGAGGCCGAGCGCACGACAGAAATTAGTAACCCCGGCTAAAAATACCTCGGCTCGCCGGTTCCAAAGACTTCCACCCATTTAAAGCATGAGTCAGCAGGAGCTCCGCAGGAAGTGACTGTCTCCATCCCACAAGGTACCACGGCTGCTGCCAGAAACTTTTTGTGCTTATTCAGGCTTCGCTCGGCTGAACAAATCTGCAAGGTCCTGGTCACGTTATGACAACAGCGTTTTCTCACGGCACAGCTTCCTCTCAGCACTACACAAAAATCTGTCCTTTCGATTAAAAGCGGTTCTTTTTCCCTCGTGCAAACACAGATGTGGTTCCCTACCCATCTAATCAGCGAGAAGATGAGTAAAAACAAAACAAGGCTTAATAAATATTTCACAAGTGCAGATATGACACCTGGTTCAAGACGAACCGTGCCCCATTCCTATCGAGCAACATAGGGAAGAGCCAGGACATAGTCAAAGTTCCCTCCTGCACCCACAAGTATCATCACAGTTACACAAGACTTATCTGGGTAGCAAGGTTGCCTTACATAAAATATTTTCATGTGTTTAGTGTAAAATAACTAAAAATATTAAGCTAGAGGAAGATAAAGCACTTGTCAGCACAAGAACATTTGGGTTGTTTTTGTCGTGTGCGAAGGCAGAGAGGAAAAACTTGTTTCTGGTTTTTGCCACCTTTCCTCTCCCACTGCTGGAGCTGCCTGCCTTCCCTTACTTCACCCACTACCACAAAATGGGGATGTTTTAACTTCCCTTATACAGATTAATAAAGTCCAAGGCAGTCCAGCACGCTGCTTTACTGCAAATACCATGCAACATCAGGAAAATATTTACAGCTAAGTGCTCCCCTGAGCTGTGATACACCAAAAAGAGCATAAAAAACACCTTCAGGAAGGACATTTACTTCTGCTAAAATGATGAAATAGCACATTTTGTGTTACTTATTTTAGAGCAACCTATCATGCCACAAATCCAAGTAGGACTGAAAAGCAGCAATTGGTTGTAAGTTGGTATGTACAAAACACTACAAGAACAGAATTAACAATGTTCACATAACTTCCCCCAAAATACCTAAAATATAAGCTGAAAGAACCTTAATCCTTGCATCTGAATTCAGTGCCCTGAGAGAGCCAGCACTGCTGGAAGCTGATCTGGGGTCCCCTGAGGATAACTCATACTTGCATGACACTTTTTTTGACCAACCCTTATCTAAGCAATCAAAACCAAGAACACAGTTCACGTAAACAAAACAGACCAGTGAAGTGTCCCTCAAGTATCTCAGTAACCAATCTTGGAACGCTTCAATTTGGAGCACATCAGCTTTAGGCCCATAAAAACAGCAGCAAAAGTCACAAATCATGTCAACCAAACTGCCAAGTGCTAGGAGACACGACAACCCTGAAATCAGCATTGTTGTTGGGTACTTTAAAAAAGAGAGGGGAAAAAACCCAAACCAAACTACTCCAAAAGTCTCCAGCTCTATTTGCTACCGCAGCAGTCCCACCACCTTGTAATGGCAATGAAAAGTAACTTTTATCATCAAACATCCCACACTTCAGCTCACGCTTCTGTCATGCAGGCAATTAGCAGCTCTTATCACTACAAGGGAGATGTTCCATCCCTTTTCCTCCCCACCTATCCCCCCAAGCCCTGCAGTCTGGTGCTCATCAGCCCCTTCCACCTGCCTTGAGTCTCTGAGTTGGCAGAAGTTTGGCCAGCCTCTGATAAGCAGGAGTATGGCTTACCCAGACAGAAGGGGATGGCAAAGCAAACTCTCCTCTGTTCAGCACTGGCCTCCCAGATTTGCTTACCTCACCTCATTTAAAACCAAAACAAACACACACACACAACTATTTCCTATTAAGAAAGCCCCAGGAGTAATTTGCTATCCTCATAAAAGTGAAGATCCCCACATCACTGTGAAGTGGGATACCCAAACTAGATTCATGGCTGACCCTAGGTCACTGAACTAGAAATCATGGGTAAACGCATCTGAGTCTAAATGTTGGGAATCCATGCATTAAAAAATTGCTATTCAAGTCATTATCTCATGCTGAAGGAAAAGTAGTGAAACTAGACATTAAAGAGCCTAATTTTTGGCCTCAGTTTCTGCAAAAAGCCATCTATTTTCCCTCTAAACACACATACACTTCGGAAAATGGCACAGGCACATTTTAAGGTTCAGGCTCAATCTAAGCCTTTGCTACTCTTAAAATATCTGTAGCACTGCAGAAAAAATGAAAGTAGAAGATAGCAGCTGCAAGAACATTAAGCAGGGAAGTTTTCACAGCAGTGTTAAAAAAAAAAAATCAGTTTGCTGCCACCCAACTCATTTGGACAGCAAGAGAGCACCTGACTCTCATTTGACTATTGTAACCATGGAACAGCTAAAAGGCCATTTGTTCTGTAATCTCACACATGCAGAAGACAGCAAGTTTGGAAGACTCAGACAGCTCAAGAGATCAGGAACTGAGCCTTTCATCTTTAAGTCACCCGTTCAACAGAGACAAGAATAGCAGTGATCAAAAGCTACATGTGATGGCTGTTCAGGGATTAGATGGAGAGATGGTTACTCAACATCCAGGTCCCAACAGATCAGTGTGAACCACAAGAGCTTTCTTCACTATTTTGCACCTGGTTTTCAGTCTTGAATCCATTACACCTCTTGGATTCTGTACATGTTAATAAGTAGCAAAGAAAGTGATCTGCTGCATACACACACTGAACTGGCATTGGAGAAAAGGACTTTACCCTCTGGTTGTCAATTATGTCTGCACTACAGCATGTGCTGAATTGTTTATTTATTATTATAGTTCTGACTTTTAGCTTTTCTTATTACTAGAGACAGCTTTCAAAGTAGTATTTAGCTTCCCATGCCTTTCACGCCCTCAGATGCTGTAATCCTGTTTATAAACAATAGTTCTCAAATTTGCTGTGTATTTTTGAAAAGATATCAATTTTAAAAGCACATTAGCATAGGAATTTTAGAACTTTGGCATCTGAGAAATTACTCTGAGACAACATTAATAAATTTTTTATCAAACCTAAAAGAACCATTAACTTTGTGAGGGCCATGACTACATAGAGGCAGTAGAAAAAAAAATTCCCTATGTGAAGAAACAAACATTTCTTTTTGTATTATGCATTCTTCAATACATCAATGTGCAGTCTCTGCAAAGTCTTCTAGCAATAGCTCCTTTCCAGCCTGACTTTAGTTTCGAAAGTCTGCAAAAGTACCTGGAATTTCCAGGCTGGATAAGCAAGATGAAAACAAGTTCAGAGTGTATGTTGACTGAAGGTCCCCAGAGCATGGGTTCATTGTCCTGCTTCAAACACCACCACCAAAAACAATCTTCTACACAAACCCAACAATACACAGTTAATAGTTCTTAGTAGCACATTACTTCCCGAGAATGAAATTGCCAAGAAATGAACAGCCAAGATCCTAGAAACCTAGCAGGAAACTTATCCTTAGCTGTAACTAAGGAGGCCCTCACATAGAAAGAATTCAACTTGCTATTCCAGGAGTCTGAAGAGAACAACATACCAGACTGATGAGATTTCAGTAATCTTGAACTTTTGAGATTCCTCTTGCTGCTTTCAATCCCAGATGTACTACTGCAGTGCAATAATCAGATCTGGAAACAACAAAGAGGTGCACGTGGTAAATACAGAGAGCTCTGCTGAGCTGTCTGGACAGCAGTACAGATACACCAGACAGACACATTCCCCTGGATGTTTTAGCAGTTATCTCAAACCACCCAAAGCTTAGCTGACCTGAGATATTATTAAAGTTGCAGCATGTTAAATCCCAACTCTTTCTAGATAGGGAATAAGCCCTTAACAGAATCATTTGTCCCTGCCCTGTGGCCCCCTGGCCTAAAAGGCTGGGCATCCCAAACAGGTCTCAGTCTCTCAGCAGCTGTGAGATTGGTTTGCTTTGGGGTGGCTGGGGTTTTTTTGGGGTGTGTGATTTGCTTGGGTGTTTTTTTTCTCTTTTTTTTTTTTGAATCAGAACATGGAATTGTATCTTGTACAGCTGCACAACCAACCAAGGTCTCTGGTGGTAGAGGGCTGCATCACTTGCTTCAGCCAAAGTCCTTGAAAAAGGATCTAGACATTTTAAAAGACACTTCCTTGATATCAGGTATCTCTTGGGTGGAGCAAAAATAAGTATGCTGAATTCAGTGGAAACGGTAGTATAGTCCAAGTGCATTTATATGTAATCTATAACAATCTTTGTAGGTCAAATCATGTATCTTGAATGCAAGTCATAGCCCATTCAGTATTTTTAAAAAAAGTCTGCATAGCAATTAACTGCCAAGAAAATGGAGCCAGAAGTTTGTACACTTCCAATTCTCTCAGAAATCAGACTGATTAATATAGCTGTTACAAAACGACACACTTTCACAGAAATAGGGATTACCTTTATCTGTAACCATAGCAACTTTTCAGTAGTTTGTGTTAATGCTACTCTCCCTCTGATAACTTGCCACTATCTCTTTCAAGCTATTTGTGTAAGGTTTTGAATGTGCCATCTGAGACCACAACGTAACAAGAAGTTAAAATATAAACTTACATTCTTCAATCACACTCCTGTAAGTATACTATGTCATACACAATGTTGTTAATTTTTGCCATAAATTCATGATTAGTCAAGAAGTAAAATAGTAACAGATTAAAATAAATTTAACATGATTCACAGGTTTTTAAGACATGCATTTTAAGAAGTATTCTATGAAATACATACAGGAGACAGTTTCTCCAGTAGTGAGAAGTGTCTTCTCCTCTATCTGCAAAGTAATAAACCCAAGGAATTATGCCACTGACATGTCAGAGACTTTGTTATTCAGTATCATAAGGAACAAAAATTCTACCAATATATTTTGGCCTGAACAAATACAAGACAGATCAGAAAAGAGCCAGGCCCCTTGTTCGAAGTTAGGTGATAATAAAGAACAGGTGTAGGTACCTCAGCACTACAAAAACAAATCAGATAAAATTCAAAGAGTAAAGCTGTAAAAGTTAGAGGACAGACAAGAAAGAGACAAAGGAAGGAATTGACATATTTACTTCCTCAATTGTTGACTTACCATCATCCACAGTTCAGAAGAGGATTAGCACTCTGTGCGAAAAATTATTTAAGATGACACAAGACAAACAAAAAACATTTGCTTGTAAGTAGGAGGAAGAAGAGAATAATTTCTTCTTCTTACTTTTTTCTTGATGTTCACAGGGCAGCTTACCAAGCTGTGCCCTTCTCTTTTCAGTGTAGAGTTTGGCACAGTTAAAATGTGAACACAGAACCTTAGAAGAGTGAAAGAAACTCGGCACGCTCTTTGCTCCCTGTAACTCTTATGCAATGACACCTATTATAGGACAAGCCTGGACAAACACTGGGGGAATGGACTTCAGAACACAACGGTGCACTTGAAGTCAATCCACGCAGGGGGTGAAGTAACTACCATGGTTTTGTGCTGAATGCCTCCACATTACATCAGCACATACGGGGAAAGCTTCTGTATTTCGTTGTTGCTGCTGTTATTAGCAGTAAGATAACTGCCCTTTTTATTTTCTAAGGTTACCCAATCCTAACATCCTGTGGAAACACGAGTGGATGTTCACACCCCTTATCTATCACTCCAGGCTTTTGGCAAAGCCTAGGAGGTAAGCCGGGCTAAATCTCACAGGGCTCCTGAGCGAACACCAAAACAACAACAATAACTTCAGAAAGCAAAACTCGAAAGCACGACAGCCGGTGTAAGCGTTAACCCTTGGCGAAACCAGAACGGCACAACACAGACTGCAAGATGATTCCCGAGCACGCCATCCCCACAGCGGCCAAAGGCGCTGCGCGGGGCTCGCCCGAGGGACAGCGGGGCCCGGCCGGGAGCGGGGAACCCCCGGGGCCCGGGACCCGGCCGGGAGCGGGGAACCCTCG
>VZRO01001674.1:1082356-1113321 GCA_013397915.1 Daphoenositta chrysoptera
CCCTTTCTCCGTGTTTCGCTGCCCTCGGAGTGACGCGGGCGGGCGCTGATTGGCGGAGCCCGGCACGGGAGGCCGCGGGGAGCGGGGGGCGGCGCCAGGGCCCGCGAGTCGGCATTACCCGGCGGCGGCGGCGACGTGAACCAGCGAATGCTGGTTAAAGGGACAGCGGCCCGCCCCGCGCCCCCCCGCCCGCAGGGGTGACCTGAGGCGAACGCGGCGGCGGGAGGGCGAGCGGGCAGCGGCTGCTGGGGCGGCGGCCGCCCTCCCGCCCCACAAATAAATTCATTTTGCTGTAAATACCCGTAGATGCGTCTGCTGCCGCTCCCTCTGCGCTCATGTCCGTGCGGGGGAAGGTCTCCCGGTCGCCCGCGGGGCTCCGGGCGCTGTGTGGGGTCTCAGGCTCACGGCCCCCGCGCCCTCTGGGCCCTGTGGGAAGGCAGCGGTGGGCTTGGAGTCTGTTATCTCTATGATGTCACCTGCTTATTTCTGTTTTCTTCTCTCCTTGTGGGGCTCTGAGGCAATCCACTGCAGCTTCTTTGCATGCACACCATTTCCACCTCACACCAGATATATATGTATACGTACACTTCTTTTTTTTTTTTAAATACATTCTCCCCACTTGTCACAGCCCATACCATGCAGGGAGGTTTTAAGGGTGAGCTTTAAGGATGATGAGTGACTTGATGGCTTGAAGCAGATAGGAAGGGAGGACGGGATTCCAGGGAGATGAAACAAGGCAAATAAAAGCAGAATTTGATCTGTGGATAGAGGAGAGGAGCTGCCAGGAGTGGAGTTTGCAGAGAGTTTTGGAGGAGGGAAGGAAAAGTGTGCAGTTGTGAAGCCAGAGAAGCTGAGGCTGGGTAAAACACAGCCTCATTTCATACAATCACAGAATATACTGAGCCGGAATGGACCCCTCAGGATCATTGATTTCCTAGGGGTGCTGTGAAGAGATTTACAACTTGGGGTCTTTTTTTGAGCAGAGGAAAGCATTGCAAAGGGACCCGTAAAGATTTCAGCAAAGATAAAGTCCAAGCAGAGACTTCCCATTGCCAGGAGCTTGCTATCACCCACATTGAGAGCTGAGGAGGTAGATCCACAAACCTGGAAAAAGCACTAAATGGGAAGAAAACAGCTTGTTTGTTTGTTTGTTTTGAAGTTCTGGGCTTGGATCAACACTAGAAAATGCTGGTGCAACCAGCATGGAAATGCTAACATAGCTTTACAGCTATTTTGGTAGAGTTTATTCAGTCTTGGCTGTCTTTGCTGATGCAATAGGTTTTCCAAATGCCAGGTTGCATAGCAGAAGATGACCTGCATTGCATGTGGGTATCACAGCATTCACCACAACATTATTTGGAGCACTTTCATGGTCTTGGCAGTAATCATAAGGAGCTGTGGGGAGTGATGATCACATTCCTCCCAGCCTCTCCACGATCATCTTTTTTTAATTTGATTTTTTAAAAAACCTTAAATTCCCTCCGGTTGTCCTCGGGCTGCTTTCTTTGTGTCAAGTTTCATCTCATCGTTGGAAACATAAATGCAGAGTAGTAGGGCACAACATCCTCAGTGTTCAGGAAAAGGCCAGTTGATTGTTCTGCAGTTGTGAGCGAGCAGCACAACAGCTGGCAGAACAGCAGCGTAAATACAAGGGAAATGCAAACAGAGAACAAGACGGACACCTCCTGCCAGGAGTTACCGACCAGCAACACATGGTGCAACAAATGTTGTGGCATCAGGTGTCAAGGGGGAGCAGCAGAACGTTCAAATGTGATCTTACTCGAGTTGCGGATGACGCTCATCAGTTCTCGTGTGCCGAAACGAGAAAACTCAGTTACAACAGTGCTGGAGTAATTGGGTTTCTTGGAGCACTCAGAGTCACTGTGTTTGGTACAGCCAGAAGCTGCCACAGTTCCGAAGAGGCAAACAAGCTCTAGGAAAATAGGGAACACAAAGTTTTATGCCATTTGCATTTTAAAAACGCCAGTGGTCTCTGAGGAAGAAAATTCCCAAACAAGATGTCCAGGCTTATTCTTGGGGTAGAATAAAGGCTGCATTTAAAAATTAAATGTACATATTGTTCCACTGTGAATGGAAAGCATAATATTGGAGAAATAGTGAACGGTTTCCCAGGTGTGCCAGTGATTTGATGATGCGTAGCAAAATGATGAGTGGTAATCAGTGAACATTACTTCCTCTTCTATAACGTCACAACTGGAACGGTGTTTATTCTCCTTGACCTGCATTACTCAGATCTGCTTTCATATACTAATGCTCCCATCACCTTCATTCCCCAGCACAACTCATTTTCATGGTTTTAAGGACTATCTACTCACATACCTCTGTAGAAAATATGGCACAATTTTTCTGAAAGGAGTTTCTTCTGATTTTTACTCCCTTCTCCCAAATCCACTTAATCTATCTGCTAACACAGCGGACCTTTTCCTTTGGTTCCTTTTATGTTTGCTTCTGCCATAGTAGCTTGTTATTTCTTTTGCTAAAGCTTTAGAAATCACTAGAGGAATCTTAGTAATGTATTCATTTTGAGGTAGATTTATCTTCAGAGCTGGTAAATGGGAAGTCTCTTCTTCACCTCAGTGGGCTTTGGATCTGATGTTTAGTGCTACCATCATTGCAGTTCTAATCTTGTTGTTTGGGGCTCAGTGTGCAGCTCCTGACACTGCTGAGATTTTTACCACAGACTTTATCGAGAGCAGAATCAGCCCCTGCTTCCTGAGAGACAGCCTATAAAAATACAAAATAAATAAGCACAAGGTTCTCTTGAACAAGTGAATCTTAAATTTTATTTGATTTGATTCTGAGTCTCACTGAATTTTTTTTATCCACAGGTACTTTGACCTCTGTTCTATGCCTTATCCTAACAGGATGAGCTGGAGTTTCAGCTACCCAGGCCTACTGGAAATTGGGCCCAGCAGTTATTTGGCAGTGGCCTTCATGAGCAGCAATGCCAGCTTTCCATTGCAATGCCCACATTTAGAGATTTGCAGAATTACAGTTCAAATTCTGCTTGTATTTGCAAGCCCAGAATGCCACTGACTTCAAGGGGGTTGTAGGATTTTAGCCAAGAGCAGAAATTGGCCCAGGGTTTTTTCAGACTCCCTCATGCTTCTGTTTATATGATATTACCATCAAGCTGTATTAGCATGCTCTGTGGTGCATTTTACTTTTAAATTACATAAAGGATATTTACTGTGCTGATGCTACATAGTTTGCAAGAAAGATGCACATATGGAAATGAAAAAACATCAATTACCATCAGGATTTCCAGCTTTCAGCATTCATTTTCCAAAACAACCCAGGGACTATTTCTCACCAAAAAAAAAAGCAGAAATGAAAATCCGATTTCTTGGCATTTATATATGGCATTCTGGAGCCTTGCTCATCAAGTCTGTTATGAAAATGGTTGGAATAAAAAGCCTCGTATTGTACAAAACTTTGATGCTCTGCTTTTATTTTCTGTATACTGGTTTCCCAATCAGAGACATGAGTCCATCCCTGAAAATAACGAAATATTTTTCCACCTCTCAGAGGATGGGAGAAGAGATCATCCGGGGCAAACTGAGAATGATGTGTACCACCAAGAATGACAGGTGCAAACACAGGCAGAGTTTGAGAACTGATGGGTGAGACCTGTGAAAACAGGCGAGCGAGATGCCGGGCAGAGCAGGGCGGACGGTGCCCACCAAAATGCTGCCCCAGAGCGTCCGAGCGGGGCCAGGGCAGTGCTGCCTGCCCAGAGCCACGGCATCGCCTCAGGGCCGGCAGCTCAGGGGTGCCCTTGGAGCTGCTCCGTGTCCTCCCTGAGCAGGGGGCAGCGCAGGGAGGAGAAATCCCCCAGGACAGCTCAGGGAGGAGAAATTCCCCGGGGCATCTGCTCTGGTTCGGGTCGGAGCCACCGGGCAGCTCAGCATCTTCCAAAATGAGGCAGATTGTGTTGCCACGTGGTTACAAATCTGGGAGCTTCCTTCTAGATAGCCTTGTTTAGAAATCTGGGCTGGGGCCTTTTAAAGCCCTAACGACTCCCTGCTTAAGCTTTTAATATCCATTTTAAATTGTTCATTGAGCACGGCCTGGTATTCATGAGAACAGTGTGCCATTGTCGGCTGATGAGTAACTTTAGGCAAAGAAATTATTTTGTACCTCTGTGCTTTTTCTTGTCCCGCATCTGCTTTGTCTGTGTAGATAGTGAAGTCTTTCAGGGCAGGAGTGGTGTCTAGAAATCCACACAGCAACTCCAGTCTCACTGGGAGCCTCTCTGCCTCCCCAGTCCTGCCCGTACCACAACCCTCTGAACACGTATGCTTTGTATATGCTACAGGGTTTTAATATTAATTACTATTAATTACAATTTAAAACTAAAACCTAGTCTCCTAAATTCTGTAATGTTCAAGTAGCCATATACCATATGCATAAACCCTTCCACAAATGGGTCACTGTACAGAGAGCCCAGATGCCAAATTGAGAGGACACGGGAACCAGAGATGCTCTCACAGGACGGCTTTGGCCGCTGGAAAGCCTCCATGTACTCAGGAAAGCTGGCCCTACCTGTTTCTGCTCTAGTCCTTGAAATTTAAGGGGAGCAAAGATCCCATTGTCAGGGCAGCAGTGCTTGGTGATCCTTTAATAGCAGCACTCCCTCAGAGACCTTTAAATCCAGCAGAATTTAGTGCATCCCTGAAGGTACTCTGAGCCAATTTTTGCTTTTGCAGCTTTTTGTTGTCTCCACTGCATGCAGGAGAGCTCTTAGCTCATATTGTGTCGCTGTATTCTTGGATTTAGAGGGTTGTTCTGTGTGAATAAAGCCTGGACACATCCTGGTGTCTAGAAAGCAAACAACATGCCTGAAGTGCCTGTCAAGGATCTAGATATAAATGTTCCAAATGACAAAAATGTCTGTTCATCCGTCTCCCCACCTGCTTAGGAATGCCAGGAGCACCAGAGTACTACGGGTTTGGCACTCTTGTTTGTTCTGTTCCTGTCCATCTGACCTTGCTAGCTCAGATAGGCTATTTGTCAATGCCAGGGAAATCTGCTGCAACAACAGAGGGAGTATCTGGTGTCAGTGTTCTCCAGCTCCTTGAGGGAACTACCTCATTAGGGAAGCTAAAACATCGCTTTGATTGCTTAGAAGCAAACCATTTGTTTTGCAAAACTCTCCAAGCAGTTACTCACTTCTTGTAAAATTATAATGCCTGAAGTCTTTTTCTAAAGCAGTCTTGGATACTTGAACGGCTGGAAATTTGCAGCTGATAAAAAGTTTTGCAGCAAAGCAGATCTGATCAGTGTTTCCTTCAATACGACAATTATTCGTCTCTGTCAAAATGTCATTAGATTTTGATGGCTTTAAAAAAAATAAAATGTTCTACTGGAGAAACTTATAAAACAGGACATTTCTATAGCTTCACAGATCCTCAAAATGCATGTGAGATTTTGTATGCTTTCTTTAGGAAATTTGAAGCTGAGACCTTTAATATACCTACAGCACACGGTTTTTGTCCCACAATATCCAAGTATTGTGTCATGATGGCTTTGAGCTCTCTCATAAACTCCGGCAGGGGCCATCAAGCTGAGATGGGATGACTGCTGTCCTGGTATTCTCCCTCAGAAAAGAAGCCTTTTTGAAGATTGATAGCCAGGGCTGCCTTTGGGTAGTACCTTTCATTCATTTTCATTCAAGGATCCTAAAGCAATCACAGAAATCCGCAGGTTTTCCTATCCAGAAATTGGGCACAGCCTTCCTGCTTTCCTGCAGTGTACTTTGCTCATTGTGTCACATCAGGAGGGACAGAGTCTCTCCATCTCCCACCCCTGTGCTGGCAGTTTCCCAGGGCATTGCTAGTGAACACAGATTACAGACCACGCTCCCTGCACTCTGCACAGGGAGAAGGAAGGTCCAGAGAGGCAGAGGTATCGTGTTCCCGTTCTCCTGTAACAGATGGAAATCCCTTGGGTGGTATCACATTTGAGCAGCTCCTGCACAGCTGTGGCCTGAGTGAGGACCACGGTGACAGAGAATCAGAGCACAGGCCTGGCCATCCTCATTCCTGCCCTATCCCTGACACATTTTATACAAGCAGATCTGGTCCAGCTGATATACTGTTTAATTTAATATAATGTGAAGGAACTCTGATGCCTGATTCCCTATACTGTCTTTTAATGTCTTGTGCACCGCCCAGGACATATTAAAAAGCCATAGTAGCAACTTACCTGAGTTACACACAGGAAATGCCCAGTGGACTTCCTGAGCAAAAGTACACACAGAACAAGATTGAGGATTTGGCTCATTGACAGGTCTACAGATGAAAAGCAATAAATCACACCTCTCTCCCAGCTTACTTTTCCCTGCTTCTTCCTTACTTTTCTACTTCTCCTCTTCTAAATGAAAGGAGACATCTTACAAGCTTGCAAAATCTTCCCTCCTGTGGGAAATTGCTAATTATCAGAATTGCCACAATAAACAAGTTCTGCAGAAAGAGAGCAGCATACCACACTAGAGTGCTGCAGTATTTTGGTTTTTTCCTTTTTGCTTAGCAAAACTCTGGTATTTCTGAAAGTCACACCTCCTAGAATATAGTGTCCTGCATGTGAAGGTATGATGGGTTTCTGTGCAGTTCAGCCATGAAAACGTTGGGGTGTGTAAGTAATGTAAGGTCTTCATAAATAGTGCCTTGTAAAATCTGCTTTACACTGTGCTTTGTTCTTTTATGTAGCATTCTCTAGAATGTGCTTGGGAATATTTATTTTCCCTAATTTCTTTTCCTTAACCGAGGCAAAATATTTACACACCCCACACCGAGCTCAGTAGCTCTCGCAAAGAACAGTGCTTAGTACACTGCTGCTGTTAATTTGCTGGCATACCTAATTATACAGTTGAAAATGTCAACATTAGGTTATGTCTGCATGGCAGGCATTGATGTGGCTGTTATGTAACAAAGGTGTGCTCAACCCACCTTAAAGCACAGCTCAGGCACTGCTACCAGCAGCCATCGCTGAGCCACGTGGCTGCAAAACCAATCAGAATAATAGTTATTTAATAATGGTTAATAGTGCCAAACTCTGGCTTTGACAACTTGAGTGCTACGGGTAATCAAGGCAGCTCGTGAAGACCCCGTGCAGTGTGTAACTACAGATCACAGCCCGGGTCACAGCTCTCCAGATGAGCACTGGTGGGCCTGGCCACAGAAGGATTTGGTTCATCACCCCCCTCTCTCTGCATCTTTCCTCCCCGTGAGACGTTTCCAGCTCCAGGTAGGGATTGGAGAAGGGGATGGTGACCTAGTTTATAATTCAGCTGGCCCAGCTCCCAGCTGAACACAGTGGTGGAGATGCAGTGGTGCTAAAATGCTGGATTATGGACTGTGGTACAGACACACAACCTTTTGTGCTATTTTCTGCTACAACAGTGTCTGCAGAAAATACCATGAGAAGCTCTGATCATATACAGAACTACTGCTAACTATGCTGGAGCTGGGCTGCCAGAGCCCATACTACCAGAAGAGAGGAATTGGGAGAAACACAAACCATCAACCAGAAAGCTTTCTACTAACAAAATATCCCAGAGAAATTCAAAATCAATATCAAGTCTTGAGTAAATCAGAGAAAGCAGAGCAATAAGTAAACCAGGGGAAATAACAGACATTAAAGACCTATGTATTTGTCCATACCTAACAAAAAGTTACTTCTCTGCGATGTTTTTCTGAGTGCTACAACAGATCTTCTGTACGATCTTGGGCAAATGCATAATTTCTCTCTGCCATGATGTTAGATAATACTTCCCTACCTTATAACCCCTCATGTTGTGAGTCACTGAGTGTCAAAGAGTGCTCATTATGTAGGACTACACCAGCTCCTGGACAAAGGAGAGGACCTGCAAAAGGCAGATGAAAATGGGATGGGTTCAGTTGTCCTTGAAGACATCAGGAGCTGAGGGCATGGCAGATGCTCAGGCGTTCTCACGCTCAGTCTCTTGCTAAGGAAGCATTTCTCTAACAGCATCCAGGGAGCAGGTCTAGCATGGGGGCAGGTATTTACACTCACAATGCTCAGTGGACAACTTGATTAACTGCCAAAAAATGTGGTTTGATTTCTCATTGACAACACTTGTAGAAAATATTTCAGTAGAGTCAGGACTGATTCTTCTCCTGAAGAATGAGCTCCTGGTAAGTCTTGAGAAATGTCTGAGTAAATGTCTGGAGGAAGACACGGGTGTTAGCAGGTGACTGGGCATGTTGCCCCTTACAGTGTTACATATATTAAAGTGAGTAAGACACAGTAGGAAACACTGTAGAGTCTCAGCATTTGTGAAGACACGAATACTAGGAATTCATCTGATGGATAAATCAAGTGATATTTTTTATGACTGGGTTTTATACCTTTCAAAATGATTTCCACCTGTTAGCAGTGTAGTAACTATGGGCAGATCAGAACAAACAGCATTGACCATCTCTGTGCACAGACCAGAATCTTCTACCTGCAGCTCAGTTCCCTTCCCTGTCTGTTACCTTTATTGCCTTATGTACAGCAGAGAATTAACACTTCAGCTTTGCAGCATTCTTTGTCATGCTCAGGTAATTAAAAGAATGCCACTGCACCTGGTAGAACTATAAAAATGTCCTTCTAAAAATCTCAGCAGAATTTAATATTTTATTCATTGCTCTGTTGTTGTGTTTTGCCTGCAGTAAAACAACCTCATGGAAGTGAGACACTACCACTGAAGGCTAACAAACATTCTCCCTTCAACACGTTATGTTAGCTCTGTGCCTTTTTTGTCCTTCCGTTTTGAATCCTTGTTTTTAACAAACTTTCTGTTTTCAAGCAAGAAGAAAAGCCAACCCAACATTTCTATTGCTGGAAGCAGGGAACCAGAACAGGCAGTGTTGAAGCTTTCATTCCTTTTCCATATGTGGAAAAGACTGTCTGAAATCTTTATTTCCCAGCGAAATATAGTCCACATTTTCATGCTGTAATGCCTGAATAATTACCCTGCGTATAATACTATCTGCCCTGTTAGTGACTGAGTAACTAGAAGAAAAAATAAAACAAGTTTAACAGATACAAAATTACATTTATAGCTTTATTAGAGAAGGTGTAGGAAGCCAAATCACGCAAGCACAGACAGAGTTATTAAAGGAAAATTAGAAAGTTGTTGACACAAGCTGTTCAGAAATAATTTCAGGTCCCCCAAAGCCATGTGATTGGCTTGCAGACTTTCAGTCTTCAAAATACAAGTTCAGTGTGTTCTTATTTGCCTTCACTTTTTGATATGCTGGGGAATCACAGCTTTGTTTTACAAATGTGGAGGCTGAAATCTTTTTGTTTAACAGAGATTCTTGAGTGCTACCATGACTCCAGAATCTGGAGATTTCAGAAAATCATCACCAGGGCCACATGGCCAGCAGTAATGTGCGACATTAGTCTATTTTTCTTGCAAAAAACCTCATGTTCCACACATGCAGCTCCCTGTGGGCATGCTACGTTTTTCCATTCAGCAACCTCATCTCAGGGAAAAAGGGCTCTGTCTAGGATTTGCAGACATCTTGTTGCACAAAGGGAAGCAAAAGCAAGTTGGGACATCGTGAAATTCCCGTAATGTTCTGTGTATGTTCTCAGAGTGCCCAAAAGTGCGTGTGCAGTGTGTGTGAGTCACGGCCAGATCCTGGATGTGAGTGTAGGAGCCCCGGGTGCAGAGTGTGCCAACCGTGCAATAAGCAACATGACTAACATCCATCATGTGTATTTTGTTTTCTCACCCTTTTTTTCAAGGGAAGGCCCGCGTGTCTTGGCAGGTCCCATTAGTGCTCTCTTTGCATCCAAGAACACAAGCTCTAGGAATTGCATCTCGCACAGGCAGCAGAAGGTGGTGATGTTTGTGATGGCCACGAGCCCTGAGGGAGCTCATTAATAACTTGGGGATGTGGCCTGTCCCCGGCCCAGAGAAGCTGCATTGTCATTTTGCAGGATCCTGGTTACCCGAGGGACGCGGCTTCCAGTGAGGTGTTTGGTCTGAAGGTCTGGCTGATGGTGTGTGCCAAGCCCAGCCATTCAAGTATCTTGCTATGATATCCAAAATTTACACTGAGAAAAAGAAAATTAGTCTTCTCTCCTTTTTTTTTTCTTCTTTATCTCGTTGGAAATTCAGAATGGTATTCAGTCCGAGTGTATGGAGCTGTGTGAAGAGGTGAAATCAATATGCCAAACCCAAACCAAATCAGTGGCTCAGTCAACCATAGGCTGAAAGTGCAGAATCAGGGGACAGCCCACCCCACTGTCACTTTTCATCCAACACCAACCCATCCATACAATTGTTAAAAAGCCTCATCAAAAGCAATCTACGCTTTCTCAAGTAGTTTGACATATCCGAACACTGAGACGTTGTGCTGAAGTGAAAAGCAAAACCCTCATTCTAGATGGAAAGGAAAAAATCACACATTTAGTTTCAGTAAGTACATTCAGTGTCAGCACCAGGGCTGCCAATTCTGGCCATTAGGTCTTATAATATTTCCTGTTTTCCTGAAAACAAGAATTATGTGTAGCTCTTGACAAATGAATACCCTGAACTTCTAGCCTTAATGATTGCAAAGCAGGGCTTGAAGACCTGAAATGGGTGTGCCTCACAACCTTAGAAAACCCAAAGGCAAATTAAAAATATGCATTTTATTGGTTTTGATCAACCTTGTGATTTTAAGTCACGCATGACTTTTCTTGGAGGCCTGACTCACAGCTTTTAAATGTTCATGTGGGGCTGCAGTGCCCCACAAAGAATGAAATGCAGTTAGAAGAGCTGTACTCAGGTGACAGGTATGGGGCAACCAAGCAAACGTGAAGCATTTGTATTTCTTAGCAATTTTTGTTTCATGTTGGCAAACGTGAGGAGCCTGACAGTCTGGTGCTTTATGGGAAGAGAGAAACTGAGGAAGAGCAAGGCGAGGAGAAGAAGGATTCCTGCCCAACTCAAAAAACAGGTGAAAGTTCATCTCGAGGAAAAAAATAAACTAAACCTAACTGCTACCGCTGTTTTAATGAAGGGGTGGGAAGGCAGAGGGAAGGCAGGGTTTGGATCACAGAGCTGGTAATAAGGGATTCTTCTTCTCGCCCTGCTTCTGCCACTGACTCATCCAGCAGGGTTAGGCCTAAGTCAGTTCTCACTTGAGAGCAGATTAGACTTAACTATAGACCCAGCTGCTGTCACACTTACTTGTGTTGAGTAACACTTTCTTCCCTGGTGACAATAATTGTGATGGGAGAAACCCCACAGCTCACAGGAGGTGACTGACAGAGCCCCACTGTGGTTACAGAAAAGAGGAATCTGCAGCACAGAGCTGCTCTAAGGCTTGGTTAGCTCTATGCCCAAAGCATCTCTTAATTAGCTGAGCCACATGTAGATATCAGGATCTGCTCCTCTCCAGGCTTTTCTTTAGGAACAAACACTCAGGAGCTGAGGAAGATCTGGGAGCTGAGGTTTGCTCAGTTGGCAAGCCCACCCCCTCAGCCGAGTCGCTGGCAAGGTGATGGAGGTGATGAAGGATCACCTCGCCCCTCTTCCACACTTCACTGAATCAGCAACAGAAAGGCTGAAGATCACAACATATTTATGGAGATGCTTCTAAAAATCATTGTACTTAAGCCCAAGATACTCAGCTCCAGGACTGAGCTGAGTTTGGAGCCCAGTACAAGTCTCCTTTGTAGGGCTTCTGCCAGCCTTGAGTGCACTCAGCACAGCAACACCCAAACTTGTTACCAACCACTGGCAGCACAAGAGCACAACTCAGGAAACCCTTCCAGGGAGGTTTTCTTCACGTTAAACAAATGTTTGGTTGAAAAATAAAGTTTTAACAAGTAGCCAGTTGCACAGATCCCCAAGCATCATTTGTTCAGGGATTATTTGGTTAATAGTGATGAGTATTATCAACATTTTTTTACACATATATAATTCAGAGGTGCTAATGAATATGGTATATCTGCTTTTGTCAATGCTGGCACCGTGCCATGCCTCATTCCCCCTCTGTAGAGTGGCTGCAGATTTGTTAATAAGCACTAGATTAGAAACTAAATCTCATAGAAACGACATCAGTTGTAATTGTATTACTTTGGCTATATTGCTTAAATATCAAAGTGAACTTTCCTCTGGATTGCTCCTCAGATTTCAAACAAACCACGTGTGTAGTGAATTTAGGCCAATGCCTCATTTGTGCTCTTAGGGGGCCTATACATTTTTACTTTTGATTTGAAGTGTTTCACATCTCCCTTTGCTCTTTTCTCAAAGAAAACATTGCCTTGCTACAGTTTTTTACATTATCTGCTTCACCTTTATTGTTATTAGTCCAGTACACAAAAATCAGGCTGAACAGCTAAAAATTGTGCCGTATTAAATGCACACTTCAGGACTTACAGCTGCTGTAAACCCCTCACCTTTACACTTACTGACTCAAGAACTTCATGTTCCCCTTTTATTACGCACCCATAACTTACAGCAGTATAAAAGCACATCATTGTTTTTCCTGATAATTTTGCCACCCTGCTATTTTATGAGCCAGTCGGTTGGTCTGCGAGGACATGCACCAGGTACTGTATCTTGATGAAGGAATTGGATTATTGCCAAATAAAACAGTCAGACTATTATTATGGCTAATACGCTAGAAGTGTTTGCAATGGGTTTTTAAATAATCCTCTACATTTATATTGCACTATTCATCCTGAAGAGATCCAAGGTGCTGTGGAAGGCTGATAATGGGTCTTTTTGCTCATTGCTGACACGTGGCTGCTGCTAAGCTGGAGAAATAGTGACCATCCTGCACAAACAGCATTAGCGAGCGCAGCAGGTAATGAAGCAAACAATAATATTGCCATTTGGAATTGCAAGGTAATTGCTTGATTTGGAATTTGATGAGGACATAAGAGCTGATATGCTGCTGCTTGTAAAAATATGCTCCAAAGGATTTTGTGGTCGTTTCATCACTGGTGAGTGATGATGGCACTTCCACGAGCATTGGGTTCCCTGTGACCATGCTCAGCACGGTATTTCCAGCTGAGCTCAGGGACAAGGCTGTGACTTGGAAGGTTCATTTCTAGCAGTGCATGAGTTTCTCTAAAATATTTCCTAAGCACTCCAGTGACTCGTGAAGGCCAGCTCCCTTTGGCTCAGGACCTGAGCACACACAGCTTTACTCGTTGGAGCCCCAACACGTGATCCGTGTGGGAAGGTGGATGACAGGCAGCCTTCAGCCAGGGATGTGTAGGTGCTTTGCTGATGTCTGACTTGTAATGCAGATAATACCACTTTATTTAACAGACAGCAAATCTTTCCCAATGCAGTAGGAGGATATGTAGCATTTTACTGTACTTAGAGGGATGAGGCATCAGCAGTGCATTCTCACAGTCTGCTCTGACTTCTGTTTTGTGGCTGGCTCTGCCACGTACACTTGAAGGATAAGAAGATCAGAGCTGAAAATAGGGAAGGTGAGAAATTCTTCTATTATGTCACTTTTAAAAATTAACTGCGTTGCTATATGTAGTTATGAGAGGGCTTAGTTACTACCTGAAATAGCAGATATTTCCTAACAGACCATCCATATCATGCTGCCTGTATAACCTATCATTATATGAAAGGAACTGTACCACAAGGCAGGACAACTGATCAGACCTTCCCTTGGAAAACTACTGCCAAAGGCAGGTGGGAAACACCAAACCAGCATACACCAAACATGAAATCTCACATACAGGGAAGATATAGGAAAAATTCACTGTAAAAGTAATGGTGTCTGTCCAAATTGGATCCAAGGCCAAATCCTTTGCAAATTAAAGATTTCCTGGAGCTTACAGTTGAGTGCCATTTTTGAAGCCAGGAGCCTAAATCAGACAAGTGTTGCCCAAGTGGACTCTTGAGACCGAGGGTAAGAAAGGTCCATCCCTCTCAGCAGGATAAAAGCTGAATCCAAAGCCTGTGCCATGAATCCATTGCAGTGTGCACTGATGTCCCAGAATGTGTTTATCCTAAAGGCCATATCCCCCCTCAGTCCCAGTGCTGGGAACTGAGATGCTCACACTGCAGAGCTGTTTGCTCTCTGGCTCCCATGCATCAAGCACTGTAGCTCAAACAGTTTCAGATGGTGCTTATTTTTTGTGCTTAACTGAAGTTGTTAGGTGAATTATGTACCAGGGTGCACAGGGATTTAGCAGTAGGATTCTCATGAATATGGTCAGATGTACATGGCTAAACTCTTGTCACTAAAATTTCCCTGCACAGTATTGCCTTAATAATCTTTTTAACTTCTCTGGATTGTTCTGTCTATGCAGAGATCCTATAGACAAACTGAAGGTAAACTTGCCCAGATTTTAATCACTCAAATGTCAATATTCCATTTTTCAGGCTCCTCAAGCAAGAAGAAACCCTGTGATGACAAAAAGACAATGTGCCAAATTAAAAGCACTGTAATTATTAACAACAACTGCTATCATTTAGTTCTCTGGAGGCTGATAGCCCAGCTGCTCTCTAGAAATAAATTTCTACAAATTCCTTAGGAGTCAACACTGATGCAATCACTTATTCATGGTAAAAAGCTGTGCTGACTCAGCATTAATCTAGTTATGTCAGAAGGTACCAAAATACCAAACTTTAATAGTAGAGGGGGAGATGGAGACTGGAGACATCAGTGGTGTTAATGTTCACACAGTGTTAATGATGACAGAAGGTTTTGTCACCAGAGCCTAACTGAAATAAGTACAGGGACACATAAAAACACGGTCATAAAGACACCACCAGTGAAGGTAATTTAGCTTTGATGGTGAAATTCTTATCTACTGTTTCGGTTCTTCAACCACTGAACCCCCTGTAAAACTTACCAGTGGTACAGAACAAACTTTGGCTGAATTTCAAACAGGTTCCTCGGGGTAGAAAGAAGGTTTACAGCCTTACTGCTCCAACACTCAGGCAGCTCCAGGGTGACAGCCAGAGCCAGGGGGGAATGCTCTGGGAGGAGGAACCTCAGCAGTTGTTGCGAGGCGTGTGTGAATCAGAGCGCTCTGGAGTGTTACATTTCTGCAAAACCATTAAAAGGAACAAAATGATAAAACTGTGAGGCTTCATCTAGCTAGCAGAGCCTGTCTGAGCTCATTTGTGAGCTACAACAGAAGGTAATAACTGAAATTCTCTGCTTTGTGTTATCAAAGAGGGCAGACGGGATGCTCCAGTTCCAGCAGGTGTACATTTATCAGAAGGAAGGAACCTATTCTGACCTTTTTCACATCCAGTTGCAACCTCCCTGTTGCAAATACAAAGCAAAGGCAAAGCATTTCCAGAAAGTCAAGACTACAACGCCTACCTGGGGAAAGGACTACATGGGCTAAGGGCAACCAGCCCAGAGCATAGCCCCTTTACATGGCTGGCAGCTAAAAAATAATTGTTGTGCTTTTGCTTGTAAACTGCTCACATTTGGTCGGGACTCAGTGAGAGCAGCTTCCTGCAGCTGGGAAGTAACATTTTCACCGAGTCACTTTTCACATCAGACACAATTTTCAGTGTGTGGTTGGGGTTGTAAATGTTTGTCTCAGCACTCTTGTCTTGCTAATATCACCAGGAATGAGGGAGTATGTTTGCTCAAACTGAACCCTGTTCAGGAATGTCACTTCAGGGCCACGCTTTGTTACCCAGCCCTGCTTCCTCAGAAGCGTTCAGAACCTTTCGAATCCAGAGAGAAGCTGCCCAGGATGGATCCTGCAGCTGCATTTTACCTCCCTCCGTGCAGGAGGATGCCCCAAACCTTACACGTGTGAGGCTGCAGGACAGGGCTGTGAACCCGCAGAAAGGAAGAAAGAGGACAGGATGGCAGGGATGTTTTAGGATGAAAACAATGTCTCAAAGAGAAACAATAGCTGGAGGTCCCCAATGCACCTAAAACGCCTCCTGATTTCACACGACCTAATGGAGAGAGCATTGTTTGGCAAGGAATTACTGCAATAAACCCCCAGACATTTTCTTTGTCCAGCTGGGCACCACGAACAGAAAACCTGACTACATCATGCAAATGTGTTGTGTTTTTACCTTCCAGGGGAGATTAGTTTCCATTAGATTACAAGTTAATTAACAATAAATGTAGTTTATTGTTGCTACAATTGTTTCCAATTTGCCAAACATTACATACTAGCAAAACCATTTCTTTCTTTCAAAATGTGATTTTTACCCTTTTATGAAATCTGTAATTCTAAACTATTTTGGAGAGCCAGACAACAAATTAATTTAGTGCACTAAACACTAAAGAATCTGACCATGACTGAATAGAAATCCACTCACAAAGTAACTATCCAGAAAAAGTGATTAGCAAATAACAAAGGACAGAATACAAAAGAAATGCTGTTCTACACCAATTTCCAATTTATACAAAATTAACTCCTATCTAAGTGGTTAAAAAGGAAAAATGTTTTCAGGAGCAAGTACTTTGGATCAAAGATCAATGCACAAGGAAACAAATTGCCTGAGTGTGGTAAGTTTAATGGAATAATTTTACAGCTAGCAAGCCATATTGTGAAAGAAAAGTGATTCGAAAACATGAACTTGATAATGCTGCCTTTCAGGTTGCCTCACTAGCACTCCATCTTAGGTGACTTAACCAAAACACATGCCCAAAGAATTATGAGTTCGACATCCTTGGAATCTCTCAGGCAGATCTGGCTGCTATCTACAGCCTCACGTGGGAGAAAAATGGGATTCAAGACCTAGAGACACACACACATAAATGCCAAGGCCAGCCTCTCGCTCCAAAACTGCTACGTTGGGCTGTGTGTTAAACCAGCACCTAGGCCTGGCTGAGATTGAGGTCCCAGCGTGGCAACTGCTGCATAAATAAACAGCTCCAGCGACTTCCAGCAAGGGATGGAAAACAAATACTGGGGCTCTGACTCAGCCCCAGATGGCAAATGAGGAGTGGTTACCTGTGAGTCAGCTCTGACCTGCTCCAGCTCCACTCGGGGCTGCAGGGTTCCATCCCCAGCAGCCTGAGCTGGGTCCAGCCCAGAACCCCGTCCAGAACCCCCTGCCCCAAAACACCTCCCTGGGAGCGCTGCTGGATACAGGCAACAGGCACAGACCTGGATGTAACTCTCAGATTTCCTCTGTTTTACAAGTGGGGAGCTGGGTCATAGAGAGACCGATGGTTTTCTCAAGGACATGGAACAAAGGAAGTTAAATTGGACTGCCAGAGTCAGCAAATCTCTTGGAGAAGCCCATCCAAGAGATGGGGAAACCAAAACTCAGCAGGGTGAAGGCATCTGCCACGCCACAGCAACACCAAGTTTTACATGGGGTATAATGATTCCAGATTTTGGGGCTTGCCACCTTTTGTAGCAAACACAGGCCCCTGCTGACATCCAGCAAAGGACTGAGTTGTGCTCAAGTGAGACAACAACTCTCAATCCCCTGTAGGCAGCCAGAAAAATTAACTCCCTCTGGAACTGCAGGGGCCATTTATTAGCTCAGGAATATAAAAGAGAGACAAGTAAAGTAAACTAATTACGTTTCATGGGGGCTTTTTGGATCTGGGTTCTGAGTTACGAAATAGATTGGGAATGGCTGTTTATTGTCAAGCCTCCAAAAGGAGATTGAGGGCAAAGGAGAAACAAGGATGTTGCTATTATTTACGTTGCTTGAGCACTGGCCATTGGAAATGCGTTTCTCATTGAGTGATTAACAGTTATCCAGCACAAAGAGCAAATAAAAACCTTGTCTAATTCAGTCAGTCCCTTTCTCTCTGCCCTTACTGCATTAAATCACGTGCAACTGGCTGATTTATTTACTGTTGCTTTTTAATATCATTACTCTGCCGTGATGCCATGTTTCAAAATCAGGAATAATTAAGCAAACATAAGAGATTTTTAACTAAAGTTCTTTGCTCTTGAAAATCGATAACTTTAGGCTTCATTTAGCTCCCTGTAGATAGATTCACATTCCTGCACAGATGAAGTTACCAAAATCAATAGAGCTTTGCAGAGGCACAGGGGGTCAGTCTGTGCAGAGCTCCTCTGACTTCATGAGCAAAACACTCGCTGCTGGGTCCAAGCTTCCATCTGCATTTGGGTTTAAAAAGGTTTCTCAGCTCCCGAATACACTGTGAAAGCCCTTGATTAAGTCATTATGATGCATAATTCCCTGGCATGCCAAGAATCTGGTCCCAAATTGATACAAAGGCAAGTCTGCTGAGGATGAGTGGGCATTCGGGGGTTTGATTGTGAAAACTCAGAATTACATGCACTGGTATGGAGTTTGCTTGCTCTTGCCACCGATGGCCATTAAAATGCCTCCCAAATTAAACACAATCACGATCATCACAGCCCCACTCCTGCTGTTTTGTGAGGCCAGTGGGGTTTGTGTTGGCTCAGTGCTCCTCCCCAGGCTGGGTGAGCTGGGGCAGGACACTCCTCCTGCCTTGGATGGGTGAACTCCCAGCACAGAACAACCCCACTCCTGGCTGGGGCTTTTCGGTGTTGCTTTATTGCCCAGAACAGCTGGCAAAAGCTGAGATTATTTGGAAGGGTCTAAAAGAATTCAGCTTCCTTAAAGGCAGAGCATTTTAGGGCCTGAGCAGGCCCTGGGATCAGTATCACTGCTAAGATGCTTACAGGCTTAATTCCTTCGATGACCCCGGGCTCTGTACACAGCCATGGCAAGGATGATGGACAAACAAATTCAAAGCACAGAGCACTGTAAAGATCCATCATTAAAAAACGAGCTCAGAAGCAAAGCTCTTTTTATTCTGCTTTGGTTAAAGAATGGCAGCAGGTTTGGATAACTAGTCACAGTAGCATCAGCTTCCTTCACACTTATTTAACAGGACATCGTTTCACTTAAAAAGATCGAGGGGACAGAGCTACATGCTCAGACAGCACAGCGATGAATGTGGTGTAAATACCTGGGGAGACAGATTAGTTTGCTATTTCTGCTCACAGCCTTCTCCGAGGAGCACAGAAATGCCATCTCAGCATGCTTTTTGGAGGATTAGAAAATCATAATAAACACAAGGATAAAAATATGCCATGGGAGTTACAGCTAATTTCTTGCTATAATTTGCAGCAATTTACACATAATCATTTGAAAATACTGCACAGTGCCAACAGCCGGGTGTCTGCTGCAATGGTGCAAGTCAGGAAAATGAGAAATGCAGTGAGGGCTGACAAACCCTCCAGAAGGGTCATTTGGGATATTAAGTTCACAAATTCTTCCTTGCAGTTGAGCAATGCAGGAGATTTTATTCTACCACATGGAGCCCAGTTTCTTAGGCTATAGGTGGATGGAATGACCTTCACACCAACTGATTTTAGACTTCAGAAAAGTCCTACCAAACAAAGTCCTACAAAGCAATGTCGTCTGTGTCTTTCTCTTTCTTTTACATGAAGGGTTTTTTAAAAACTTTTATTTTAAAAAGGAGTCTGCAAACAGTAGACACTAGTACCGCAACATTTTCATACAAATACACATTTGAAAAGGTAATAAAACTGTAGTAAAATTACTGAATTGGGGTTCAGATATATGTTTTAATATCAATATTTGTTTTGAGCATATGAAAATTACTGAAATCCCATTACACATTCATTTCCTAATCATAATTTCCATTCAAAGATCTGGGTTGATTATAAAAGAGGAAAATATCTATACACTGTACGTTTGTATTTTTGTCTATTTTATAACTTGAAATATTTCAAAACAATTTGAAAGGGGAATAAAAAACAAATGTGCCCCCAGACTGGAACCCTGCATGTAAAACAAACTAAAGATGAGTTATAAACCTCCATGAAGAGGAATTTATAATAGAAATACCAGTGTTGCTGCAACCCTCTTTTATAGGGTCATCAACAGAGGGGAAATGGAAAAAGGGGGGTGAAATGATTTATTAAGACAATACATTATCTTCTAAAGGAAAGATATTTAATCTGTGGATCACTAACACTTGACCCAGAGCAAAGGTTACCAGTAGCACCAGGAGCAGATGCAGCCTTGATTTAAATAATGGAGAGGTACAGGAGCAGATGCAGGGCTGATTTAGAAGATGGAGAAGCACAGAAGCAAGCACGCTCCTGGGAGGGCTGATGTAGAGGACTGCAAAGCTCCGAGGCACCCAGGTAACTTGTAACTGGTAAAGTGAGCTTGAATTTTGAAGTGCTTTATTTTAAAAACATGAGATACATAAGCTTCTCTTGGAAAATCAAACAGTGAAGAATTTAAAAGCATGCCTAGCTTTAAACTGTTGGTAGCTTTAATGAATAGCTGCTTTTTTTTTCCCAAAGACACCTGAAGGAACTGGGAACCTTTATCTATCCTATCCATACTCAGTGAAAACTCTTTACCTAAATCTCATGCATATTCTGGAATTGTGATCCAGTGGGACTCTCTGTATGCTAAGCAAGGCTCAGATATATCACTGAAATGCTGTCTCACCACATTCTGAGTACCACCAGTGTCTAAAACAGGTTTAGGTGTTGAATGCCTGTCTCTGCTGGCAGCATTATGTTGCTGAAAGACACAGATCTGAACTAAAGCTGCTGATCAATCACAAATGCCTGTGCACAGTTCACCTGCCACACGAGAGTGAACCTACACTGAAGACCACCCTTGACTCGTGGGTGCAAGTGACACGCAAAGTTTTGCTTATAATTTTGAGGCATGAGCTCTTGACTTCTTATTTCATGAACACTCACAAGCAGATTTTCTTTTTCTCCCTTCTGGGAGCAAGTATTTTCAGCCATGCAGCTGACTTCAGTGTTTCTGCTGGCATCTGCAAGAACTCCCTAAGCTTCTTCCAAGACTTCTTCATGCTCCATTGTCTGGGAAGCTTAGGGACCTTTACATTTCTGTGGCTCACTGCTGACAACTATGACTATGTGTTCAAATTCTCCTAATCCGAGATAAACATTTGGAAAGGCTTATGAGAATGCAGAGCATGTGTCTGCACACATGCACATGATGACACGTGAGACATGCACAGTGGAGAAGTATGTTTGGCTGCTCCTTGACTCATGGTGATGACAGAACCTGGGGTTCAGAAGAAAACAGGCTCTGGTTTGAGTTACCAGGGGAAGTGAGGAGGCAGCAGCTGAGTCCTGAGCAACACAGCCAAAGCTGGCCATTCCTACAGTTCCCCTGGGTCTCTGGAGTGCTACAGAGGAAACATAAGGGGAGTTGAACAACCACCTTCTCATGTTTGAGCAGTGGAGTATCTCCACTTGATCCACCCTCCCAGCCTTTGCTGTGTGGTTTTTTGGGAGCAGGAGAGAGCTCATCCCATATTGCTCAGCCCTCAGTCATTCCAGACTCACCACAGCTCAACAGTAATCTGGAGTAGTTACCTGCTTTAGTTTATGCTGGGACCACTTTGGCTTTCCAATTAGCTGAGAATGCCTCAGTTGGCCCCGAGGATGCAAAACCAGCTGCATCCCCCCATCCTTCCTGGAGCTTGCCTTCAGGGCACGTCTGACACACAGAATGCAAGCTGGGTCAAAGCCTCTCTTTCAATTGCCACAGAAACTGAGATCCTGCTATTTTGGCTCCATCCAAGAAACTTTAAGAGATGGTCTTAAGTGTTTTAAAGTTAACTGCTCCCAAAATTTATGGAGATGACCTTTCCATGCTTTGGACAGGAGGCTTTGATGCTTCCTGGCTGGCAGAATTCATAGAATCAGAGAATCTGAATGGGCTGGGTTGGAAAGGATCTTAAAGGGGCACCCTCCACTAGACCAGGCTGCTCAGAGCCCCATCCAACCTGGCCTTGGACACTTCCAGGGATGAAGCAGCCACAGCTTCTCCGGGCAACCTGTTCCAGTGCCTCACCACCCTCACAGTAAGGATTTTTTTCCTGCTATGTAACTCTCTCAGTTCGAAGCCATTCCCCCTTGTCCTGTCACTCTGTGCCCCTGTAAACAGTGTCTGTCCATCTTTCCTGTAGGCACCCCTCAGGCTCTGGAAGGCTGGAATGAGGTCACCCCAAATCCTTCCCTTCTAGGCTGAACAATCCAAATTTCCTCATAGGAGAGATGATCCATCCATTTAATCAACTTCGTGGCCTCCTCCGGACCTGATCCAACAGCTCCACGTCCTCCCTGCACGGGGGACCCCAGAGATGGACACAGCACGGTGGGGTCCCACCAGAGCCGAGAGGGAGCATCCCTGCCCCGATCTGCTGCCCACGCTGCTTTGGCTGCAGCGCAGGGCACGGCCGGGAAACACAACATCACTGATTCACTTCGCTCAGATTGGGGCTGCATCCCAATCCCGTGGGACTTCAGGGCTTCGCTGCAGAGAGATCCCAAAATCGCGGCTGTGCGGCAGAGCTCCCCCGGCGCTGCAGCGCGGCCGGCTGCGACTAGATGTCAGCACTCCACTGGGCAAGCGGCCCCGCGGGCAGCAGCATCCCCGGCACAGAAACGCCACCAAACCTGCCCAGGGCACTGCAGGGCAGCTGCAAAGCTACAAGTGAACCCAGCCGTTCTTTCGCACTGAAATCCAATACCACGCAAAAAAAAAAAAAAAAAAAAAAAAAAAAAAAAAAATCATCCCGGTGTGCATATCAAAAAGGGAAGAAAAGAAGGGGGAAAAAAAAAAATCTTTGTTAAGGCCTCAGATTGTTCTTCCGGACAAATAATCACAGTTCCCACAGTCACCTGGAACTGGAACAACTCTGGCAAGGCAGATGCAGCAGGGATAGCTCAGCAAAGCGTTTGTTGTTTGGCTTGGTTTTGTCTCGAATGTGATAACATCATCTCTCACAAGTAAATTTTATGAGAATCTGTCAACTCAGTCCCCCATCTGTTGTGGAAAAATAAACCTTTTCAGGTTAGAGTGGGATGTGGATTGAAATCCACAGGGCACAGATTAAAATCAAAGTATCTGAAGCCCCTTCCAATTGCCAAGTAGTGAGGGGAGGGTTTGCATTTGAGCTTCCCTGTCAAGCTGGTTTCTGTTTCAAGCCTTTTATTAACAATTAACATCTAAAGTATATTCAGCAAAGAGGAAAACAAGGAGGAATCAGTGCAGTGTGTGAGAATGCAGTCTATGCAGCACTGGGGAGATAGAACAGGTAGGAAACAAAGTAGAGTTTCATTATGTTAGAGGTATTCACTCAGAACTGCAAAATGAGAATAAAGTCTGCTAGAAGAAAGCAAGACACTGCCTAATGCAGAAAATGAGACTCAAAGCATTAGAGTGGCATGATGCAAGAGATCCCAGAGCTGATTTCTTAGAGAGGTCAGAGTTGACCATTATCACTTGTGTGTATAAATACACAAACTGTCACTGTGACTGAACATCCAACACTTGGGACTGCACCCTGCACTGCAGGCTATTGAAAACATTGAAGGAGAGAGACCTGGGGCATTTTCAACAGCTCCAGCCTGAGCTCTGGTCACCAGTGTCACAGCTGGCTGTTAGAGCTGCCTGCTCAGAGCTGCCACCCCATTCTGGGAGCTGAGCCCTCAGCTTCACCTCACAGCCCTTTAAGGAATCAAGGGACTGTAAGTAGCAGAATTTGCACTGAAATTGCCAAGGTTAGCACTGATTTCTTTCAATAATTGTGACATATTCATAGTCTTATTTCATCACTCTCCTCAGAATCCTAAATGCTCCACTAATGAAGAAATATCTCCATCTGCCTGTGCTCTGCTACTGTCAATGATGAAGGAAACAAAACTGGTCTCTTTAGTTATTGTTCACTGTTCCTCATATTCAAGTATTACTTATATTCTCAAAGAATACAAAAAGCTTTTCATTAATCAATTACTAAGAGATTCAGGAGTGATCTATAATTTCACAGACTGCTATATAGGAAGAGGATTCTTGTCATGTCAGCTCAAGTACCTCTCTCAGCCCTGTTTGCAGCAAGCCTTTGACAGGAGGGGAGCTGGCTGGGGGAGCAATGACTTCCCTCTGCACCAGACATTCCTGTCCAGTTGGAAAGAGGTAGGGACTGTTACATCCCCCTGTTTTGTTTTTTTTCCCATTTGCATTCCTCATAAAATGTTAGCATTTTGCTGAAGGCAAAGTCAAACTGACAGCTCTGCCAAAGCAACAGCTGCAGGTATTGGATAGGGAACACCTCTGAACTTTCAGAACGAGCTTTGGTAAGAACATGAGTGTATGAAAGAGGGGAGATCCAGCTTTCAGTGCCCAGCCCATTCCCAGTCCTGGCATCACATCCTTCCCTGGGAGTACTGTCTAACATTGGAGTTTCCCAGCTCACACTGCTCTCTGAAACACATTCTCTCCCAAAGGCAAACACAGCACCAAGCCCCCTCTCTCTCTGCTTCCAAGAGAAAGTGAGGGAAACAATCCTGAAGTGCTGGATTCTGTGCTGTGCTGGTTCTAGCTCGAGGTTTCAAGCCCTGCTATGACAGAAGATCACTGTGTCACTCCCGGCCAGACTCACTGCATACAGAAAAAACCTGAGCAGGAAATGGAAACTACCCTGGTCTACTCAGTAGGTTTCTGCAAAAACTATGATGTCACAGCAGCAGCACACGCATTTTGGGGGCTGGCTGAGGTTAGTAAGCAGTGTGCTGACACCAGAGCTGTGTCACAGTCCAGACAGGCCTTGCCCAGTGTAATTAGGTGCCAGTGCTATCCTCACCTCTGAGACTGCAGCCCTGTGCTGGGCACCAGGCACGCAGCTCTGCTCCTCTTCCACAGCTCTGAGCACCAGGGAGTGCCCAGGCTGGAAACAGCCACTCCTGGGACGAGGAAAAGCTTTTGGGAGGGGGTGCTAGGAGTGCCTTTTGCTTTCAGAGGAGGAAGAGCAGTGAAAGAGAGGTGGGTAAGAAGTAGAGGGATAAAGAAAGTGTGATGGAGAAAGAGAGGGGTCTCCAGACATCAAAGTGCTTGCTATTCTTTGAAGCCTTTGCAATGGGGTGTTCTCTACAGACACACCCTGGCCCTTTAGCAAGATCAGATTGCCTCAGAAGATGTTTGTAAGGAAAAAGCTGGCTAGATACCCCTGCCTCTTCTCCCAAAAATAACAGCTTAGCAGAACATTTGAATCTAAGAGCAGTTGTAGGCATCATGATACTTCTTTGTTACCTGTCCTACAAGATCCAGGTGGTATCACACATCACTGGCTCCCTATTTTCCATCCCATGTTCTGACATGCTGCCTGCATTAGCATTGTCTTTTATACTTACAATGTGTTTTACAGCACAACTCCCCATGGGGGAAAGAAATCTTTGAAGCTTCCCATTCAAATCTTCAAAGAAGGACCTTGAAGAGTGCTCAGAGTGTGGGAAAGTCTGGAGCAGGGATAATGCTGTAAAGCTGACTTTCCCCTTTGTCCATCCATAACTGTACCGCTGTTGTGCTCCCACTATTTGCACTTTGGTAAAACCCCCTGAGTGCTGAAGAGAGTTTATCCATTCTTCCATCATGCTGGGAATGTCTACCAGTTTCTTCACAAAGGTGTGACCAGAAATAACCCATAAACCTGCAATACAGATTGCAGCCTTAACCCTGGCAGCAAAAGATTGGACTGGGGGTGCTGGGGGGGCTGCATCTCCAACAGCATGCACTTCTTGGGCATATTTTTCAAGCCAAATGCTTAACCTTTGCTAGCACACACCATTCTTGGAATTTTGCAAGCCAAATGCCAAACCTCTGCTAGTGCTGCGTAGCAAAAGTCCCTAGGAAACGACAATTTATGCTGCTAAAGAATGTGCAAAAATCTGGTCGATTTTAGTTGCGGAATCACACTACTTGGAGAAATAAATCACTCAAGACATATAAGGAGACACTTTTTCTTTCATTTCCTCTGTGACATATTCCCCAACGCACACCATTAAGTCACTGCCTTTCACAGGAAATTCTGTGGTAAAACCAGAAAGATTCCATCAAAACCAGACGAAACAAAACCGTGTGCATGTCCTGTGGCTGCTCACTGCCGGCCCTGATTAAGAGCGGTGCACTGCTCTCTGCATTTCCTATTGAATGGAAACTGCTGAGTTCTATTACGTTTATTACTTAGCTCAGGATTATCTGCAGTATGTGCTCCAGGAATCACACCTCGGACCAGCCCAGACCAGGGTTGCTCATGTCTTGAGGAGCATTGCATCTTCCCTGCAAGACCAGACCGAGGAGGCTCTCAGGCCGCTCCTGGACAGGATTGACATCACCTCTGTAGCTGCTGCCAAGAGAATTTTCAATGGAGTCATGGATGAAAAGTTTGCTGATGGAAATACTAACTGGGGACGAATTATGACCATATTTACCTTTGGAGGTCTTCTCACCAAGAAGCTACAAGAGCATGGGGTTCAGCTGACTGCAGAGGAGAAGGAGGAGATCTCTTATTTCATCACAGAGTACATCATAAACAACAAAGCAGAATGGATTGATGCAAACGGTGGCTGGGTGAGTTTCTCATTTTCCACCAAAGTCTAGATTAGGAGATTTCATTTAATTATTGTTATAGACACTGTCAAAACCATTTTATTCAGGGTTTCATTTGCTGGTTTAATATTTGGTGTCTGGAATGTCTCATTGAGACTTACAGTGAGAGCTTTTCTTCTCCTTTAAACAGAACAGTGATAAAAGACAACTTTCTTTTTAAAAGGCATTTCCCAATTTTGAATCACAAGATCATATCATAATTCAGGTTGAAAAGGACCTCAGAAAATCATTTGGTCCAGCCTCCTGCTCAAAGCAGGTTAAACTAGGCGTACCCTGAAATTTCCATTATTTAATCTAAAATTAAGTGCCATCCTAAGGTCAGTGCAGCAATTTTGCTTTCATAGAGGAGTTGGTCCAAAAATACTTAAGTTCAAGGTAAGGGAAGAATACACAGGTGTGATCCTCACAAATCAAGTCAGCACTTTTCCTGTGGATTTCAACAAAGCCATTATGTAATCCCCTAAATCAGTTTTACTTACAGCAAATGTACAGGTAAGTACAACGGGCATTAAATAATTTCTGTTTGGACTAAGATAATCCTAGAACTTCCATCTATGAATGGTCAATGCTGAGAAAAATACTTGTTACTAAG
Organism: Daphoenositta chrysoptera; assembly: GCA_013397915.1. NCBI lineage: Eukaryota > Metazoa > Chordata > Aves > Passeriformes > Daphoenositta > Daphoenositta chrysoptera. The sequence continues at coordinate 1,109,371 of VZRO01001674.1, forward strand.
TGGAGTATTTTGCCAAGCTGCTGAAATTCCTATTCTGCCAGGAAGGGAAAGTCCCTTTTGCCTTGCAAAGTTTCATCACTCTAACACCTTTTTTTTTTTTTTTTGCAATTAGGCAAATCTGAGAATCAATGACACCAGTGTCAGTCATTTCCTTGGTACTTTTTTCCTTTACTTATATGTAAATGTTACTTTCTCTCTCCACCCCCTCTCATCCCACTTCTCTCATATTTCCTATTACTTTTTTTCCCCCTGATTTATTTTCTAGTGTCTTGCTTTTCCTTTTTATTATTCTTTCTGCTTGTTTTAATCCTCTGTCTGTCTGTAGCAGCAGCAAAAAAAGGTGCTTTCCACTCATGGCCCCTTGATGCATCAGAATTATTGTAAAGGCTTCTCTTTCCATCTCTTTCAAATAGAGTCAAATTTATTTAAGAGAAGTATCAACTCCTGGCAACATTCTGTCATAATAGGTGGCTCATCATAGTAGAACAGGGAAGCTTAAAGGAAGATATTTCTGAGTGTATTACTACATCATAAACAGCACTTGTACCTTCCTGGAAGATGTGGGCTCAGATGATAGAGTTCACGTTTGTTTTCTATTTGCACAGGGAGGGCATAGTCTTGACTTGGAGATAAAACAAACATTCAGCAAGACGCAGCTATTTTCAGCTACTGTTTTTAAAGCCCTATTCATCTTTTAGAGGTAGAGCTCTGAAAAGCTGTCCCTCAAGGCACAGAGCTGCAGCACGGTGTTAATCTGACACTGGCAGAGAGCGCTGTGGTTTCCCTACCTGTTGTTTTTAAGCCGTCCCTAACTGTGCCTGTTCTTTTCCACAGGAAAATGGCTTCCTAACAAAGTTTGAAAGAAGATCACTACTGTCTTTCTCCAAAATCACAGCCCTGTTCATCGCTGTTGTTTCCTTGCTCAGAGAGTACTACTGAAGTAAAAGGATCTGCCATTGGTGTGTAATCTAGATATTGTCACGAGCTTCACTTCTCAGCCTTCCTCCAAGCAATATCAACAAGAGAGTAATTTCCTTCCGTAATCAGTTTTTAATTTATTTGTATTTATTTTGACTAAATACAACGTTTAACGTGCTATCCTAATTACCAAATCTGAAGATGAGATCCCTCCAAAGGGGAATGTGCACAACATCATGCAGCAATTCAAGTCCACCTTTCCAGGCAGGGATCGCTTTGAGATCATTTCCCACACCCAAACAGCTCTTGGAATCTCTCTTGCATCTCCATGAAAGGACATTGTTTTAGTGAAATACAATCCAATGGGTTAAGAAACAAGTTTTTATGTCATTTGTTTTGTAAATGAAATACTACTGTAATGCATTTTATTGCAACCTCTATATAAGGAAAAGAGGGGAGGGGGAATTTTTGTGAAGGAAAAAGAAACGGGAACTCCAATATAGAAGTGGGTAGAATTTACTGACACAGACTAAGCAAATTCTATGGGAAGAACTGTTTGTGGGAGCTAGCAACTTAAAAATGTGCACTCACTTACTGTTAATGCAATGGTATGTGTTTCTGTGCTGTATTTTTTTAATTGCTCATATCTACAATGAATGTTCTTTCATATCTGTGTGATGTAGTCATCTGGCTGACTTCTTTTAAACTAGATGTTTAAAAACAGGCAAGTACAGAATATTTTTAAATGATAAATTTGTGTAAATACACTAATATTTTAAGAAAATACATTAAAATATGTATTTTTAAGCCTTAAGATAGGTCTCATTTTTCCAGAAAAAACTGGAGCATGGGAAAAGATCTGCCTGGGTAAGATAATCTTAGAAAAGTTATCACAATGCTACTGGAAAATCCAAGTAGCTTATGGGTTTGACCTGATGTCCATGGATGTCAAGACATTCATTTTCTGTAGTACTTTTTAGGTACTATCTGGTAGCTTGTAGAAGAAACAGGTATCTTGTGGCAAAATAAATGAACTGGATCAGCTCTGATGACAGTAATTAGTGCTTTGGGACACATCATGAAACTCAGTAAATTCAGAGAGTGATGTAAGACACTTCCAGGCTTTTAGAGTCTGGAGCAATTAATGTTTTTACTCAAATTCCATTTGCTTTCAAAGGCTAAACAGTAGTTCTTCAAGAATTCATTCTAGAAGGGTTTTTTCCAGCTGTAGTGACTTTCCATTAGGGAACTAAGGCTGGGTCTAAACACTCTTCTTGTTTTTTTAGACGTGTTGGGAGGTGAACCAAACTGAGCCAGCAGCTGCCTGTGGCACACAACAGCATTGTTCTCTGAGACAAATCCTCTAGAAAATCCAGGCTTTATGACACAGAGAAGGAATCATTACCATCTTTTGGTAATGGGCTCTCCATCTTTCATCTCAACATAAGACTGGTTTTTGCAGTAAGAGCAGTTATTTACTGGAACAACCTGCCCAGGGATGTGGTAGAGTCCCCCTCCCTGGCAGTTTTCAGGATACAACTGAACAGGGCACCGGGTAGTTTCACCCAGGCTCCCTTTCCCAGGAAAGGTTGGACCACATGGGCTTCAAAGCCCCTTCCAGCTTGGATTGTTCCATGATTCCATGGTATTAACTTGGTGGGTTTCACCACAGAACAAAAGCAGATGTTAATGTTTGTTAGAACATGTATTTCTCCCTCTCCCTCCCCAGTGAAAACAAGAAATATTATTTAGCATGCAGGCAGGATTTGTGAAGTAATCTTTGTTGCTGTTGAAGAAAAGAGGGCAGCATTCAGAGGCCAAGAGACAGCTACAGGAAAATCCCCACCTACAGAACACCTGTGGAAGCACCTGTCAGAAATGACATTTAAAACATGTTATGACATACGTGTCTTTATTAGCAGTCTAAGTCTTCATGATAAGAACAGTAATTCTTACTTCCTCTCTGAGCACTACTGCAAGTATGTATTATAGTGGCTAACACCAATCTATTAATACTGCATCCACTTCCTTTTACACTGGTCTAGTAACCTATTTTACACTCAGAAGTACAATCTTTGACTTAAATATAAAGGGTAACTGTGTCTTTTTAAAATGTAGGTGATACAATAATTTTAGAACTTGCCTTCGAGGTAAGGGCAGGGTTTAAACAAAAGAAGCCTGGATCATTAATGGTCCAGTGGGATCCAGGTTAACTTCATCAGGACAAAACCTCCTTTTGCTCTGCATTGAGCAGCGAAAAAAGCAGTGATGAGATATACCACCCCAATTCTAAGCACAGTAAAATGTCTGAAAACAGCAGGGCTATTAGCTAAGTTTTATAAAATAAGAGAAATGTAATTGTCATGTAGTTATCCACACAGGACACTGAGTAGTGCAGGTCCTGGGGCACCGCTGTTTAAGGGATCCTTGGATCTGCCAGGCAGTTCTAGGGAGAACAAAGTGCTGCTTCTAGAGCAAAAGGTGAGGTCAAAGAGCTGCACAGAGGGACAGCTGATGACTCCATCAATGCACCCAGTAGCTAAATTGAGATGCCATCAAATGCCACATAGAAGAGATTTACGAAAACAGCTGTCCTCCTATAGAAATGCCTCTTTCTGCGCTTAAAATCACAGAATCAGTCAGGTTGGAAAAAACCTCTGAGCTCATTGAGTCCAACCTCTGGCTGGTCACCACCCTGTCACCTGGAGCATGGCACTGAGTGCCACATCCAGTCATTTCCTGAACATTTCCAGGGATGGCGACTGCACCGCCTCCCTGGGCAGGTGAAGGTGTGCAGGAGCCAGAGGCCTCCCTTGGGACACAGCGAGGTGTCCGGCACATCTTCCCTGTGCGGAGGGATGGCCGCCCGAGCCCCGGGCACGGGGCTGTCCTTCACCGCCTTCCCCAGAGCCCCCGCCGGACCCACCGGGATGTGAAACCGCTCGGGCACGCGGTGCTGAAACATCCCGCCGAACTGTACTTTCCCTTCCTGCAGCAGAATTACAGAAGGGGAAATTCATTGCGATCTGCGCC
>VZRO01001674.1:1114513-1156655 GCA_013397915.1 Daphoenositta chrysoptera
CCCTGGGGTGCTGGGGACGCTTCTCCCTGAGAGTGGTCACAGATCATCCCTGGGGTGCTGGGGACGCTTCTCCCTGAGAGTGGTCACACATCAGCCCTGGGGTGCTGGGGACACTTCTCTCTGAGAGTGGTCACAGATCATCCCTGGGGTGCTGGGGACACTTCTCTCTGGAGTGGTCACACATCACCCGGGGAGTGGTGGTCACATTTCACCCCTGGGGTGCTGGGGACGCTTCTCCCGTGGGGTGGTGGTCACCCTTTAGCCGTGGGTGATCACACTTCACCCGTGGATTTTGGGGACAGTGGGGGCAAACTGCCCCGCACCCCAAGCAGGGCTCCTCGGGGTGGTGGCTGGTGTTTATCTGAGACATTTCACACCAGCCTGGCTCTGGCCATACATACAAAACTCAGCCACTGCCTGATTTGGCCTCTTGTTTTACGCGCTGTCATCTCCCTTCTGCATCTTCCAGCGGTGTTTCTTCCACACAATTTTATTTCTAATATAATTTTTACACTCTAAAAGATATCAAGCAGGGTTTGCCTAACTGGTATCCTAGCACAGAGTGATATGGGTATGTACTTTTGAAATGTTCTGTTTGTGTTTGGATTACACAGTTTTTATATAGATGTATTTTATCATTTTAATAAACATAATAAAATTTTATTTTGCAGTCACTGCATGTAATAGAGTGCAGTCCTCATTTTTTTTGCAGCACCAGCGGGTACTTCTAGATGATCTACATTTATATGGTTATTTTCCTGCCAGAGGATCTCAAATCATTTTATAGACTTCATTTACTACTAATGTGTAGCCACTTCATGAGTGGGATGTGGCACCACAGAAACTTTAGGTTGTAGGAAGTTTAACTGGAACTTACATAACCTTTTTCTCCATTGGGAATGCTTTTTAAAAACATATATCTATATGTGGTGTCCTACTATCATGATAATGCATTTTGGTAATCATGCCTTCTAGACTTCAATTCCTCAATTTTTAGTAAATACATGTATGCATCCTCTCCAAAAATTCAGAATCCTCAGCCAACTTTAAAGCATCTAGCCCATGTAGTACTGGATTTTTAGGAGCCCTCAGCCTTTGTCTAGCTGCTGCTGATAAACTCAACAACAGAGCACTCATTTCTTCGAGTGAGAGCTAAAAGATATAGCCTTTGTTTTGCCTAAAAGAAGGCATCAGGAGATATGACATAAATTGATGTTATCTTGCAGTTTTAATAATCTGACACAAATTGAAAATCCTGAGCTTGCTTGAGACAGAGTGGTTCTGTGCAAGTGGCAGAAAGTAGAGTCGGCTTCCTCATGGGGGTGGGTAATACAGCAGGCACGGAAAAATTTTTGGAAAAGCTGAGAAAATATTTGGAATGATGTAAGGCCAAAAATGTAGCTTTATAACATACATCACGGCTTGCAGCTAATAAAAGTGAGCAGGTTATTTTATAACACCTGAGTAACATTTTTAGTAGTAAAATCTCATTTCAAAATAATCTTTAAATTCAAAATGAAATAGCTTCACGGGCCAGCCTAGCCACCAGTATTTAATTAGCTTCTGGATGATTATTCTTTTTTAATGCTTATGCTCATGATTAAAGTCAATGCTATTTGCATGCTCTGATTCTGAAAAAATTGCCATCAGCTGGTGAACAAAGGGCAGATAATATTTGGTAAGTGTGGAAAATTTTTTCTGTCTTCTCAGAAACTGCTCCGAGTCATAGCAGGAGCAACTACACAATTCTGAGAACATCTGAAATTGTGTCTTCCTGCTCACATGTGGGTTCACATCTTCAACCTCATTTTTTTTCTCCTATACAGCCTAATGAATGTGTCACTGGAGACATCAGCAGATGGGACGAGTGTGGTGCCCACAGCACACAGCCCCTCTCTGAGGGAGAGTTGGGTGTCTCAGCTTCTCTCTTCACCAAACCCACGACAAGTTTGGGCTCTGGAGGCCCTCAACACCATGAGCCACAGACATTTTCTGGAGTCTGCAGCTTGACTCAATAGTCTGCTTTTTGCAATACAAGCTACCATGGAAATCCTGTTCTTTTTAAGAGCTTAATCCCTTGGAAAATTCCATGTGTAGGGTTAGGCAGGCAGAAGTAAAATATGGTTTCGAATTGTTAAGATGTTTCTGTGGCCAAGCAACACATCCACCATCATTTAGTCTGGAGTGTTTCTTTTTTTTTTTCCTTTACAAAAATTATATCCATCTTCTGAATATTTCACCTGGGTTTTTAACTGTTGTGATGGAAAGAAAATAAAAAATGTAGTGGGAACCGTATCTTGACTCAGATATGGGCATTTGTATCTCAAAACAAGGCCAGGGCAAAGGCTAAAGCTCAGAAGAGCAAGTTACCCTGCAGTTATACAAACACTGAGCAGGGGATCTGGTGATCTCTGTTCTGTAGATAATAGAGAGTTTCTCAATTATCTGATATTTCTGACAGGTTTTTGTAAGTGTGTAGAATAAGAGTAAATCACATTTAAATGACTAGGGACACATTTAGATTTGTGTTGTCCAGATGTAACAAAATATATAAGGTGCTAGAGAATGAGCAGACAAGCTTTCAAAAGCCTCCTTTCAAATTTTAATGTGGAATTCAGTCTGGAATGGCCAGAGACAAGTGAAGTATGAGTCTGCTAACACTTTTTTACCATATAAGCATTTTTTATTTTCCCTCCTATATTCAGCCTTTTATAAGCCCAGCACAGAGTCTCATGAAAAGCAAAAAAATGGCAAAGCCATCTTTCCTTCAAGCTCTGAAAAATGTGCAGTAATAAGATCACCTATTAGAAGCAGGTGATGTTTGAAGTCACATATCTCAGCTTGCTGGAGGGAAGACATTCAGGTTAACAAAAGAAAGAAGGACCAGGTCTTGGAAGACTTTGTGCTCTGCACTCATCTGCTCTGGTGCTAATTTTCCTTTGGGTTATTATCACTGAGGGGCTTCTCGTTCTGCCTCGGCTGGGATGAGAGATGCAGCCTGTAAAAAGGATGGAAGGAGAGGAATGTTAAACCCTCATGGCTTGCATGAGCTGCCAGTTCTGGCCTGCTGTATCCTTCTGCAGTGATGTTGGGCATTTGAGGATGTCTGCACTGCATGGCACAGATATTGAGGGGATTGGGAGATTGTCTGCAAAATTTTTTGCTGGCCTGAACCTGTCTAGTGTTTTGTTCACTAGAAGCAAAAATTTGCCTATTCTGATTTTGCTGATGGTAAAAATGTTGGAGTAGGAAACAAAGGCAGTTTATTATGCATCAAAGTTTGTATCTCTACCCTTTTCAATGAATAATTTGCTCCAGTTGAGTGTTAAATTAAAGTAAGTTGATCTTTCCAGAAACTTTTCATAAACTGATTGTGTCAATTTCCCATGTAGGTGATTGACCATCCCAAGTACCAAGAATCCAAAAGAATTGCAATCTTCCTGAGCATGCCAGATGAAGTCCAGACAGAAGAAATCATTAAGGACATTTTTAAGCAAGGCAAAGAGTGTTTCATCCCCCGTTACAAGGCTCAGAGCAATCACATGGACATGCTGAAGTTATCATCAGCTGAAGACATTTCTTCACTTGCTTTGACATCCTGGAATATTCTTCAGCCCAGTGATGATGACAGTGCAAGAGAGGAAGCTCTTGAGGGTGGTGAGTATTTTCTTCCTGCATCATGGGATTGTTGAGCAGGAGTAGCCTGGGATCAGAGTATCAGAGTAGGAAATACTCTGATAGCAAGAATGAAATGAAATATTACACTGGGTTTTATATGTTGTAGAGAGATGCTCCTTTCTCTTGCCTGTTTTTCTCTACCCTGTGCCACCCCTGTGACATGCCAGCGGGGCAGGAACGAGACTGCACTGATCAGCTGAAAGAAAACTCAACCCTCCAGATAAATCATCATCCTGGTCTGATTCATGAGCATCCTCAGCACAGTCTGCACCAGTGTAACGTAGAGGCTCGTAAAGCAAAGAGGGGTTTGCTAATGCTTTTAGCTTAGGCTGCCACTGAAAATCACAGGGTTAGGATGTACTCTGAGAAGTTTAGTTTGCACTGCCTGAAAGGTTGGGAGCTTCTCAGGTGATGCCTGTAGACTGAGAATTTTCTGAAATCTGGGATCCTGTGAATTGTGTTGGATAGATGAATCACAGTGCTGATATGGAGCCTGCCCTTGTAGAACAGCTCTCTGGACTGAGACCTTAGACTGAAAATAAAAGGACTTTCTTGTGGCCTGCATGAATATTACAGTCTTTTCCAGCATTATTCTCTCACATTTTTATTTTGATCTTATCATGCTGTCTCAGACACTGGATTCTTCATAGGGTTGAAAAGGTACAAGTTCATTAAGATCAAACTTGTGTATGTTTTGATCCCCAAACAACCTCTCTCTTAACCTAAAATTCCCCAACTCCTACTTGTAATCAAGCTTACTTTTTGTGTCTTTGCATTCATTATTTGCTTTCTTTTTGTAAACACTTTAATATCTTCCTCAAACATCTGCAGAAATGTTTAATCTTATTAATGGAAAACTCATGTTTAACTTGTGCTTGAAAGCTCAGTCTGGGAAGATTTTCTCCAGGTTGAAATTCACCATGCAGACAGCTTCCACACCTCACACACTTGCCAGCTTTTTAGTGCTTGATAAAGGAACATAACATTTCTATGACTCTATCTGATTGAACTTGGGCCTGTATTTGCTTTGGGATGCCAATGTACTTTTCCAGAATGTTTCACCATGTGTGTTTCTCTTTTATTTTCAGTCATTACCTCTTTCCTAATTCAGAATCCTTTCTGTGTCAACATTTTAGCTAGCAAGGGATTTCACTGTTTCATACAATCATCTTCTTTACATTTAATATTTAGCACTGTTTGTCATTTTTCTAATGTTTGTCAAAAAATTGTGTATATTGGTGGGATTTAGGGACTTTTGAAGGTAACCTAAAAATACATCCAGGGTTCTGTTGACTGAGCATAGTTCAGGCACTCTGGACAACCTTTTGTACTACTGATGAGCTGCTGTTAATTGAATTTAACAAGTCTGTTGCAGAGATCACAGAGTAAACACACAATTTTAGGTATGATGGGAGCAAGGACTTCCAGGTAGAGTGCACTGAGGTGCACCTGGGTGCCAGGCAGTGAAGATGGGGAAGGCAGGAACACACTTCAGTGCCTGGCTGGTTCTGGAGCTGCTGCTTCCTTCTCTGCAGCAGGCTGTGGGCAGCAAGCAATGCCAGAAGAGCTCCTGTGCTCTGCAGAGAGGTGCCAAGAGACCAGTTGTAAAAACTGATGTGTGTCCATGTCAGACTCGTTCTGCCTGAAACTCAATATGGGTCTGTTTGTACTGTTTGTACAGTAATTTGTGTTTAATGCCATTTGGATTGGAAGCCAGACCTTGGTACTTTATCCTAGAACAGTTTTTGTAAATCAGAGAATAATTTTGGGTTTTTCCACTGTTGCAGCCTCAGACACACATTCCTAATCTGTCCCCACAGAAACACACACTTCATCTCAATATGTCTTTATATTCCTTGTGCTATATTTTTTGTCACCTGTTATATTTTCCAAACTTTGGTACATTTGCAAGAATGCAAATTGCCTTGCTGCTACATCCATCCTCCATTGTTGGAATTACGCATGGATGGCACATTTATCTCAGAGATGTTATCAAATACTTTGATCTGAGGCATTTACATTGTTATAAGGAGATAACATGGTGTTACATTAGTAATGTTCCCATGGCTGGCATAAATTACTATGTAATTTCCAAGAAATAGCCTGCAGGTACATAAATAAGCCATGTGATTTCTGAGTGTATTCATTTTGCATGACAAAAAGCTTAAACTCACACTGTCCTTAAAACTTCAGACATGGTTACTGTTAAGAATAGCTCAAATATAAGACTGGGTGTAATTTTTGCATAGAGTTTCCCAGTCTTTGGTAGCACTCATGGGCAGGGTTGAGTAGACACGAGCTCCTCCTTTTGGAGATGACCTTTTTTTCTGTTGGAGCAGGGTTTACCTCTTTCCATCTTGGCAGTACTCCCATCACACCGTGTTGGCATAAACAAAGACCACTGCTTTTGTGGTAAGAGAAAGTCTGTCATCTTCTCTACCATGTGTGGGTGACTCATTGGCATATGAAAAGTTGCTTTCTTTAGGCTAAATGGACACAACAACAGAAAGAACAAAGGTGGAGGAAGTTCAGATATTTTGGGTAGGGGTGTGTGTAGGTGCATGACTTGGTTCCTTTCCAGCTATACTTATTGAAAAGACTCAGACAACTCCTGGGGGAAGCCAGTGGTACTTTTACTTAATAGGTACCAATTCCCATTTGTATCCTTGCCCATCAGAAGTATAAATGTGCACTGGGATTGGGTTTTGCCCAAGGTAATACTGCTGATGAAAGTCCAGGCAGGTTGCAGTATTTGTTTACAGAAGTGTAGATACCTTGCACAACTTTGGAAGAAGTAAATCAGATAAAACTGTACTCCCTGTTTGCTTTTTATCACTACTCCTACAGAAGTTTAAAGAACACTTTGCCAGCAGCTTCATTTTCAGTGTGGTTTAGAGAGGCGTTGTGATTCACCGAGCTGGACATGGGTTTCCTCATTTGTAATGTTATTTATTATTACTTCGACCTGCTCTGAGAATTATGAGGGAAAAACTAAGTTATTCCTCTAAAAAAGAGATTATTCTTAATGGGACACAAAAAAAAAAAAAAANAAAAAAAAAAAAAAAAAAAAAAAAAAGAAAGAAAAAAAGACTGGGTTGAGTATTTCCATATGGTAAAATTCTTGGAGGCTTCTTTGAAGGGAAGCAGGTGGCCAGGGATCTCAGCTGGAAGGCTTGGACCTGAGCAAATGTGCTTAACTGTTCATAACTGAACTACTGACTGGTGGTTGAAGGTGTGCAATAAATTATAAACAGCTTTTCTAACATTCACCTGCGTGATGGAGAGAGGGAGTTTGGCCTAAATATTTTCTTGGCCAAAAAATGAAGTTTTGTTAAAAATTATGGCCCGGAATCTCCCTATTCTAATGGATTGGGACGTGCTTTTCTAAGAAATGCAAGAAATGGGATTATGTGTACAGACTTAATTCAGCCTCCTAATCTCTGTCAATTCTGCCCTGGTGTCAGTGTGTTATCACATAGTCCTTGTCCCTCAGATGTGGACTCCCTCAGAGATGAACCCAGATGAAACGGTCTGGGCTCTTTCAGAGAGACAGGAGATGAACACTGCTCGCTGTTAATTATTGCCCTGCCATTAACGAGTATCTGCCCAGTCGTTTGCTTGCTGCCTGCTCAGGTTAGAGCTGCAGGCCTCTTTACTGTGCATTATTCAAACCTCGGGATGGAGATGGAGATCTGCATTTCTGTGTGGGCTCTTCATCACTACACCATTCAACGACTTAAAGATATTAAGTGGTATTTGCTGGTGGAGAAGCAGCAGAGGCTCGGGATCCTGTTGCAGCCTGAGCTGTGCAGAGGAGCTGCCTCCAGTGAATACAGATTCTTTTGCTTGTTTTTCCAACATTAAGTTTTCTTCTCTGTTCTCTCCAAAACAATAATTTCCCAGATTCGTCTCAGCTTTGGGCTAGACCTCCTTTTCCAAGCTTTAATTTCTCTACCACTGTAATGTGGTATCTTTCCATCTTTCTGCTCTGTGCCCAGCCTCTCTGAAACTCCCTCCTCAAGTGTCCTTCTCTGGCCTTTCTCACCGTATTCCCCACTTCCCCCTGCTCTCAGTCCCAGCCTGTCATTTCAGTCCCAGCTGAGCCAGCATAAATAGCCTGTCCCTGCCAAAAGGGAGGAGATCATGTGCTTTGTCTTCTTTCACTTGTCTGCTTCCAGACATACAAGATTCCCCGTCCCAGTTTACTCATTTCCTTCCCCACTGTGCTGGCTTCTTTCTCTTTTTTCCTTGGCTTAGAAAAACTTGAGTTTAACAGTACTTTTTGTACTAAACAGTACAAAAGACATAGTTTTGTGATTGTTTCTGATTAAATAAGATGCTGCCCTTTCTCTCCCTCTTGGTCCCCACCCCTCCTCTCCTGTGCCAGCACAGATGGCCCTGCAGCCACTTTGGGAGCTATGCTGGGAAACCAGTCTTGGTTAGGAGCAACCCAGCACCAGCAGAAGTCTCTTCTCAGACAGGGGCACCACACAGACTTGGACTGATGCAACTGAAGGGCTGGGAGGAAGCTGATGATGAGGGGTTGTGAAAATGGCTGTCGTGCCAAAAATGTCTCAGTGAAACTTCAATCATCATTTCCTTCCACGTTTCAGTTCCCAGTCTTGCTGCAGTCAGCAGGAATAGGAGCAGCCAGTGAAATGAAAGTCCTTTGGGGTCCTCACAGCTCAGATGGGTCTGGAAAGAGGAGCTGAGCCTGCAGCTCCATGTGCTCTGTCTGTACACCAAGGAGTTTTCCCTCCTCATGTTTTCAGCCTATTCCAGCTTCACTCTGGTGAGCCGGATCGCCTTGCTGCTCTGGGTGAAGAGTATTTTCCTCCTTTCCCCTCCCCTGTTTTTTTGGGATGTTTTGAACCCAGATGAGTTTATCACATGGCTGGATCAGTGCCGTGGGTGTGGGGAGGAGGGAATGAGGAGCCAGGATGGAGGGGACATCCTCTGTGGCACAGGCTCCTAGAGAGAGTCCCATCCTAGAGATGTGACTCCAGGAGTGGTGCAGGGAAGGGGCATCTTCAGAGAGCCCCAGAACTCACCCTGAGAGAACTCACTCTCTCGTAAGCCTGTGCCAATGGCAGCTTTTCAGACATTTGCAGCATTGCATAAGCCCAGCTCAAATGGACTTGAGCAGGACTAAAGCCACATCACCAGTGAGGGTACTACAAGGAACGTTTCAAGTTCTTGCTACAAGTTCTTGCTTTTGTAGATCTTGGATCAACAAAGCTTCTCCCTTTTTTTTTTTCTTTTTTTTCTTTTTTTTCCCTAGCTTTGTTCTTGGAAACGAGTGAACCATTTTGCAGGAATAAAACAAACATAACCCCTCCACCCCCACCTCAGTTTGGCATAAGTACCCAAGCTGAAAAATGACAGCATTTGACAATAGAGCATCTTATATGTAATGGGGAATGCTGAATAATCTGCTACTACTCCACTACAGCATAATGCATTTTTGCTTCAAGAAATGAATGTATTAAGAATTTGAGTTGTATTTTGTAATTTAGTCTGGAGACTTCTGTCACTTTCAGCAGTGAAAACTTCAGTGGCCCGCTGATCACAGCATTTGTGTTGTAACTTCAAGATAATTAGTGGAATATTAACTAGATAATCCATGCTTTCAATAACGGTAAAAAATTTATTATGAATAAAAAGAAAAGATCCGAATTTGAAGCAAAGTGAGGAAATACTGACATATGTCTAGCAGCAACTTCTTGCAGCTTTGTTTTCATGTAACCTTTTCAATGTTGGCTTTTAAGGTTAAGGTAGTTTTATCTTTCTGCCCTTTTAACTTCCAGAACACTGTGAGACTTGCTGGAGCATAAATTACAACAACCTGCTGGTAGCAGAAACAGACAGGGACATCTTACCTGTGTGGTTGTATTTGGTTTATAGGGGCTGTTTATGCCAGGGAATGTGATCTTCTTGCAAGGAAAATGCTCGATACCTCTAGGCTACAGTTCCAAACTTCAGGTAGTTTGAAATTATTCCTGAGTGACCATTAACCCTTTTTGAAACTTTGCCATCAGGTTTTGCCCTGCAGAAGCATTTTTGTCTGCAGAAACTCTTTTTCACCTCTCTTTAAATTCCTGCTATTTATTCATGCATTCAAAGATTCTGCATTTGCTGCCGGGACTGATGGCCTTGTGATGCCATCAGTATTCTTAGTTATTCCAAATTTTAGCACAGTTCTTCAGAAGTGTGACTGAATTGATGGCTGCACAGTCTTAAGAGGAATAGGTTTGACTTAGAACTGCAAAATAAAATGGGATTTTAAAAAAGGATAATGGGTTCCTCTCCCACCCAGCCCCCCCCCCCCCCCCCCCCCCCCAAAAAAAAAAAAATGCACCAGAAATAAGAGGGTTTTGAAAGATGAGGTACATTAGAGTTTAGAAATAAGAATCACTGTGAGGAGAAAATGCTATGGCTTGAAGCATAGGAAAGGTCTAATATGCTACTTCAGCTGCATTAGATGTTGTACAGCTGTCCATGAAGGCATTATGGGACCATACAAAATGATGCTAATCATTCTGAAAAAAGATGTGTAGTAAATAATGCTCAGAGGTAACTGGGAATATTTAAATGAGCTATATGCAGATAGGAATATATCTGGAATAAATGAAATATGGGTACATGAAGAGCAGAGATGTTAAATGTTTCTACTTAGAAAAAAAAAACCAAAAAAAACCACCCCAAACAAGATTGTAAAGTGATTGAAGGTGCTATTAGATTTTCTTTTCCTCTGGGAGACTTGATTAAAACTTGCAGTACAAAATATGTCAAGGGATGGATTATAATTTTAAATCTTTTTACATTGGTCATAAAAAGAAAACCTGAGAGCATGGCACAATACAAAATTGAAAATCGAGGCTTAGCTGCTAATGTAATTTATTTTTTAATGAAATGATTTAAAGTTTGGAATGAACTTCTGTTTGGAGACAATGATCCATAGTATTTTTGATATGCAAAAGGAGAACAAAATTCAGTGCAAGTGAGGCATTAACATTCTGGTCATGAATCTTGTGTGGAGAGAGGATCCTTCCCCTCGCAGTGCAGGATCTGGACATGCAATACAGCATCACATCTTTTACAAGAGTCAGGAAATCTCACAGCTTGTAGCTGTGTACCAATAACTGGAGTATCTTCCTACCTCTGCAGCTGCAGTCCCCAGCTTTTCCCCTTACAAACAGGTTCTGGTTTCTCTTTCCAGCAGGCATTTGGAGCATTCCTCTAAGCATCTAATTTTATTTGTATTAAGCCCTTGGCTCTGCTGCCTTCTGACAGCTGTGAGTTGTACTGGTTAGTTAGTTGTAATGTGAAATATTATGTTCCTTATTATGTTAATATTATGTTATGTTCCTGTGATGTGTGAAATACTAAGTTCCTTGTATTCATTTTAAATTTGCTGCTTTCAGTTCAAGGGATACTTCATTTTTCCATGATGAGAAGTAAATAAGGATGTTTGATTTACATTCTTTTTATTATTCATTGCTTAGTTACACCTGTACTATATCTATTGTATTCTTTTCTATCAAACTTTGACTGTTTTATTTTTCTTTTAGAGAAGCTTTTCTAGTTCTGTGGGCATTCCTGCCATTGCTCTTTCAACCCTTACAATCTCTCTGATGTTATTTTGGAAAAAAAGATGCCTGGGAGAAAATGTTATGCCCAGGTAAAGAAGTACTGTGAAATACATGTAGTGGCACTGGAGATGTTAATTCTTTCTGTATGTACCATACCACTGCTTTTCAAATCAGCTCACTGGACAGATCTCTTACTGCTTTCCACACAGGTATCCCACAATGACACATCCTGACTAAAGGGTCTGTTCCAATAGTAAAGACCCATAAAATAATTTTATATTATTCCATCTAGCTTGTTCCTTAGCAGGTAGAGCTAGGAAAATGCTTGCTTGGAGAGAAGACATTTCAGGTGACTGCAAGTTTCCCTTGGGGTTTTTCTGCATGCCAGCCTTCAGCTGAAAGATGTGTGACTCCATCCCAGTGCTGGGGTTACTCTCTCAGTCCCTCCCCCTGAGTCTGCACCAGCTTCCAGAACCCTCTGAAACAGCTCAATAATCAACACTCAGTTTGCTAAGTGAAGGCAGATACTTCTATCTGAGTTTGTCCCAGTGCTTCTGTTCAGAAACAGGTATGACACAATTACAGAGATTTTTTCTTTTGAAAGGCTTTTGAAAAAACGCTCTAAAATGCAAAAGTTCGTGTGTTCATGTGGTGTGGCTTTGTAGTGCCCTTCGGTGTCCTCATGTCCTGAATTTCCCTCGTGCAGATTAAACCATGAGCACTGTGTGGTTTAGTTTTAATACCACCCATGCCAGGGTGTCCTGCAGTGAACCTGAAAGGCTGAGAGCTCTGCAACACCACAGCTCTTTGCTTTCATAAAGTTCATTAAGGCTTTAAAAGAGTGTTTTTCCTTGTAATCATCTTAAGTGTCACATCCACGTTTGCCTTCTTGCAAAAAACTCATCAAAACAACTGAAAAGATTACTTCTGCTGTAATCAATTAAAGTTTGAAGAGAAGTGAAAGCAACATGGGCAAGGGCCTTGAAGTCACTGCAAGTAACTCTCGAGGGTTTTGTTTCAAAGAGGGCTAATTTTGCTCCAGTGAGTGTGAACTGTAGCATTGTCATTTTTTTTCATACTGTTTCCTAGAGACAGGAGTCTTTGAAAGGCAGATAAGAGGTGAGATTCATTTCTGGAGTGAGGCAGGAGTCTGTACAACAACTCATGCAGGGGAAATGCCAATGTGTAAGTATTTCTGGCTGCAGTAATTAATCCAAGCAGACATCTTTGTCTCCCTTTTTTTTCATGTTTTGGAAAGGAAGACCCAGCACCAAGCTCATCTCCGTGCCTTTGTGCACCCAGTGTGGGGAACAGGAGAGCTTTTCCCTGCTGCCCACCTGTGCAGGGAATGTGGGTTGAAGATGTGGTTTGGTGAGGCAGCTGAGCTCCCCTTGCCAGAGGGGACAGTTCTGCTGCCTTTTTCTTGTGCCCACCTCCCTGCTCCCCTCATCCTCTCATCCCAGGTATCATCTCTGGTACTTGCTGCTGAGCAGATTCAGCTCATGAATCTGGCAGAAAATTGTGACTTTTTTTTTCTTTCTTTTTCCTAGGATTGGTGTTCTGCCAGCTTAGTGGGCTATTAAATCAGGTCAGCACTTTTCCAGCTACAAAAGATTTGTTTTTCTGGCACAGTTGATCCCTGCTGGTTCTGCTAAGATTCAGAATACACAATCATTCCCCTGAATGGTGGGAAACTCCTTGGACTGGCCCAGAGCCACTGGCTTTCAGGGAGCAGGAGACTCGTGCTGCTGTTTCATGGTGTTAGGATAGCTCTGGATCTTTGGCATCATACTGAACTCAGTCCCTGCTTGGGCTGGCTGTTGTGCATGTGAGATGGGAATGAGTTTTTTGGGTGTAGATAAGGGCAAATTCCTGTCCATGAGTGACATTAAGCCTTTTGCCGGCAGGTGTCAGCATTCCATACATTTACCATGGAGCACTGGTGTCATTTCTGCTGTTTTCCTATAATTAAAATCTCATCCAGGCATTGTATTCACACACACAGGAGAACAAATGCTCCAGCCTAATTTCCCATAAAAATCAGGGATTGAAGTGGGAGAGGTATAAGATTCCAGGGAGAACCAGCTTTTTTTTTACACCGTGCAAGCTTAAAAAGATAAAAGAAAATCTTGTGATGGAAGAAGCAGGATTTCTC
This sequence comes from Daphoenositta chrysoptera, assembly GCA_013397915.1. Lineage (NCBI taxonomy): Eukaryota > Metazoa > Chordata > Aves > Passeriformes > Daphoenositta > Daphoenositta chrysoptera. The sequence continues at coordinate 1,127,939 of VZRO01001674.1, forward strand.
AGCTGTTGTGGTGTTAACACATTTGACAGCAACTGTGAAGGTGGCATCGCCTCCCAACCAGCTGACTCTGCATGTTCAATAAACCCTGCCTGTAAGCAGCCTGGTATTCTCATCAAGTGGTGTCACTCCTTACAGGAGCCAGGTTTATGCACTGACTTGGAAGTTGTTGTCCTACCTGTTCATAATTCACAAGCAATTCTGCGTATTTTGTGATAGGCTATCTGCTGAGTGAGCCAAAGGGTATTGGAAATATTGGTAGTGATGCATAAAGTATTGAAAAAACCCCAGATGATTCACCTCTGTCTCATTTTGACTTAAAAATACCCAGACAGAAGTATGCAAAAGAGGACCAAGAGTGAAGAAATGAAGTCGTTCACATGCACGTGTATGCAGTGGGAGTATTTAAATGAGTGCTTAGGCAAACACTATGGAAGTGTAGCTGATAAGACCATAAAGAAATTCCCATAAAAACACGTGAAGATACACAAAGATCCTTGTATTTTAGGCTGCAGCAGTATCCCCACATAAACAGTTCGAGTATCAATGCCTTGTGAGTTCCTCTAAAGGAGCAGATTTGCAGTCAGCATTTGCTGATTTAACAAGACATGTTGATGTGCTGTAAAGTGGCTCTAATGCCATTTCTCCTCTCTTTGGAATTGCTCCTTGGTACATCTGGTTTCAGAGTATTTTGGTGGTTTAAAAATCACAGGAGAATCCAGGTGCAAGCCTTGGAACCAAACATTTTTGATTGCCCATGTTTTCCCAATCAGACTGTGCTCACATATATGAATATCAGATACAGATTAAGTCATTTTTCACAGACTGATAACCAAGAAGTCCTTAGCTATTTTTTCCTTTACTCTGAATTTGCAAAACCAGACATTTTGTGGGTGGCATTGAGTGATCATGTTTTATTTACAGGGCTGACGCAGGCACGATGAATAATAGTGAAATACAAAAATACTTCTCAAATTTTCTTTTGGGTAGAACTCTGAAAATGAGACTCTAGTCCTGTTCATACTGTGAGTTAAACCTCAGAGGAAATGAGTGTGATGGTTATAGCCTCACACAGCCTTTCCACATTGTAAAACCAGCTAGAAACACAAGTCTTAGCCTTGTACAGTAGTTTCTCTGGTGACACATGAAAGGATATTTGTATGTGGGGCAGGATAGGTTTGTTTGAGCAGGGCTGACAAACCACAGCTGATGCTGTGCTTTTCAGATGCATTGGCACTAAACCTGCAAGATTTTGGTTCAAACGAATTCAAAATCAGAGATTTTTACTTGGGCACAGCTCAGTAGCACAGGAGCTGATCAAGCAGCTTTAATATGTGGTTTTGGGGTTTAATAACGGGCGAGTGGCTGCCACTCAGTTGTTTTAAACCTTTATGACTGATGGCTATCATGTAGCTTCTCAGGGAGGTGGATAAATATTTTATTATGCTGTAGTTCAGCAGGGCAAGTGTGAACTGTGAAGACCAATGTTTCATGCTGACACAAAGCTCTGACATGGATGAGTAGACAGATAAACGCTGAGTTGCTCAGTGCTTATTTGTAGATTCTGCTGATGGTTCTATTTTCTGCAAAATATTTTATTGGAGTAATAACAGAAGCTGTCTCTGTCATGCCAGCGGCTGGGGCGCCAGGATTGCAGAGGAGATAGTCTGCTTGGCATCTCTGTGGCTGTAAAAGGTGGGTTATGGGTGTGCAAAATGTTCTTTAGAAGACAAAAGGAGACAAAACCTTCCTAGTGCCTGCAATTCCCATACCCAAGAACGAAAATAAAGTAATTAACCCTTGGTGTTAAGAGCATTTCTCCCAGGAGGAGGTGAGGCCTTGAGGATCTCGTGGTGTGTCCCATGGCAGGAGGCCGTGGACAGAGCCTGTGAGGTTTGGATGTGATACTTTGACTTTTGATTCCTTTGCTGGGTAAAAATGAGTATCTCTCTGGCTCCTGCTGGAGGAGCACCCTGAGATGAGCTCAGTTGGTCTGAGCATGGTGCCTGTGATGCCAAGGTTGGGGGTTCAATCCCTGTGTGAGCTGCTCACTTAAGAGTTGGACTCAATAATCCTTGTGGGTCCCTTCCAACTCAGAGTACCCTGTGATTCTGTGACAACAGATGTCTGTGAATAGGTAAAAAACAGTATGTCCTCCTGAAGTGATGTGGTAGTGCACAATTAAAGGTCTTCTCATAAAGGAAATGCCTGGAGGAAAAGCTACTGACTGCAGTCTAAATGAGCTGGTTTTTTACTCTGTGTTAACACAGCTTTTAGTCCTGGTAGGTATCTCTTTGGGATCTTAAGGAGGCTACAGAGTAAGCACTCAAGGAGAGCTTTTTATGAACAACCAACACCACATATCTACAAGATAAAAGAATTCATGCTTCTCAAACTCATGTCAGTAATATGGGATATTTTTTCTGTAGTTCCCAAGGTGGGTGCAGAGAGGAGTCAATGGGGCAATGTCAGTTTAGAGCAACTGAGGATCTGATCCTTCATGTTGTAACTTGGGTTTCCAAGGAGATGCGAATTCCCACTGAGCTTCTGACACTGTATCATGTAAGCAAATAAGAGTTATTGGTTAAAAGTTTCCTTTCTTTTTAAGGGATTGCATTTGCATTTTAGCAGACTGGCTGGGGTCAAGGCAAGCAAGGTTGCTGTTTATGCCTGCAATCCCCTGTGTTACTGGATGTGCACCTCATTGGGTTTGGATGGATGCCTTTTTTTCAGGTGTTTATGAGCTGCAGCAAAGGGTAATATTTTTGTCTCCCTGGGCATTTAACAGTATCTGTCTTCTCCAGGGCTTTCTGGGGAAAAGAGCTTGTTTCCTCTGGAACCAGTCCCAGCTCTTTGGGAACCATGCACCTCTGGTCTGGATCAAGTCTGTAGTGAACAGATCTGGCATTTCCCTTTTTGATCTTATGCCAAGAGACATGTAAGAGCAGAGGTGCTGTGCTCGAAACCCAGGGCAGGTTTTTTCCAAAGGGCAGAAACCTTTTTATCTGGTAGGGAACAGTAAATGTTGGTAACCTCAGGAGTGGTGCTGGGGCACCCAGGGTGTTCTAGGAGAAGCCATAAAGGGGAAGGGATTTGTTTTGCTGCAGCATAAGTGAAATAGTTTTGTGGAGTTGTTTTCCCCGAGATCTGGTGATTAACTCAGACCACAGTGCTAGGTGCTGTGTAAATACAGAAAAAGATGGTGATCTGTGCCCTATAGAGTATGTGTTGAAAGCAAACACCTACCCAAAAGGCCTAACTATGCTAATGCTGACAGTAATTAAAGTTGCAGTAATGACTCTGTCATTAATCAGAAGTTCCTGAGTTATTCCAATTCATTGGCTCATACACTGCGTGTCACCAAGACTGATATTTAAGGTATTAGGATCAAGTGATTGAGTTCATTTTTTTCCTCTGTTCCAGGGTAGCAGATACAGAGGCAGCAGATGGTTACTGCACCCTTTTCATTCTGAAAAGTAAGGTTTTCCTGCAACAGGGTTTGCCTTTTAATCCATTGTAGCCTTTGCTAGGTCAGAAAAGGACCAAAGTAAGTTTTCATTCCTTGTAATCAACAGCTTTCAATTACTTGTCAGCTCAGCAGAGATTCTGCACAGATCTGACATAGTTTATGGTGTACACAGCAATGTCAACACTCCTTTCTTCTAAACAGAAAGCTGTTCTTGGCCTGGTTCTTCTGCTCCTGCACCTTACGTAATCATTTACATCTGAGCAAAGCACAGGCGAGGTGTGCGTGGGACAAAACCAACCACTGGAAAACTCGTTCTTGCCTGAGGTACCGGATTGTGAGGATCCAGCCATCCTTGTGGTGATGGGATAAACAATGCACAAACCTCTGTGCTTCAGGGGAAGCTCGAACTGCACAGCTGCAGCTGTGAGGAGCAGCAGCAGTGACACGGAGCTGATCACTGGTGACCTCTGGAAGGCTCAGGCGGCGTCTGAGCTGTGAGCAGGGTTCGTGTGAGCACGTTCCATTCCTTACAGCCACACAGGAGTGCTGCAGCTCGGCCTCTGCCCCGTCCTCTGTCAGGGCTTTTGAGGAGAGGATCAAAAGAGTCCTGGCGCCCACTTTGATGGGTCCCAGGCGCTTTGCTGTGCCCACAAAGTAAGTGGCAGCAAGGGATGAGAAGTTGGGATGACAGAGTGTTTCAGTTTCGGCTTCCATTAGGACTGTCAAGCTGTGCAGGGGGAGATGAGTGACCCCACACAGCAGGTGACAACGGGCTGGTGGAGCCCATTTGAACCTGGGAGGAGAGAGGCCATGCTGGCTGCTCCTTCTGAGGGCAGAACAAGTCCCCAGCAGTCTTTACATGACCTGTATCCGTGCAGTTTGATGGACCCTTCTATAATTAACCATTGTCAAGAACACTTCTGAAAATGCCGGCTGGCATTTCAAATAGGAACATCAGATTAAGGAGAAGAGAGGTAATGAGGTGCAAGGAGAAAATCCTTCCCTGGGGAACAAATCAAACCTGATATAATCATGAAGGGTAATGAGAAATGCACTGCCAAACTGAGGTTCACTGTGGCTGCCTAGAGGAAATGAAACTGTGTATTTTTATTTAAAACACTGAGAGGGGATTCTAGTGTTTTGGTCTGCTGGCTAAGTCAGGGCATGGGCAGCTTGCACACCTGCCTCTTGCATGTAGTTTTGCCACACATTTCCTGAGCCCTTGGGGCAGTGATTTCACTTCTCTGTGACATAAGGTATGTCTACATCGATGTAAGGAGTCAGTGCAAACAGAGTGTGCCTGTACAGCCTCAGGACAGATGCAGAAGCTGTGACTGCATCTACACTGGTCCTCAACACAGGGCTAAGTGGCACAGATGAGTCCTGTCCACACCACACAGAGCTTGGCCTCTCTGCTTTTGTCTGGAGGAGCCAGACCTGTGCACTTCTGTCTCTACTGCACATAGCAGGCTTGTCCCCTGGAGCAGTCATGGGTGTCACCTGGACCAGCAGTGCCAGACACTGTGCTGGCAGTTAAGGTATTGACCACCTGTGATCCTGTAAATCAATTTGTTTTCTGGCTGTGCTGCATTTAGCAGTGTAAGTGGAGCCTGTGTGGCCGTGTCAGCATGGCTGTATGGCCACACTGATAGGTAAGTCAGGGTGTATTATTTCACACATGGTGCTACACAGCTGAAGGAGCTGTAGCCACAAGAGCTTATTCCAGATACACTGAGTATTAGGTGACTGTCATCAAGATTACCAACCTTACTGGTATACCCAGTAGCTTAAAGTGTGCAAGAACCGTGGATATTCTCTACATTGAAGCTGGAGCAAAATGTTGTTGCTTGAGACAACAGAGTGTTTTCAGCCTTTAGCAATTTGCTAAAGTTTTCCATTATGCCAACATGCAAGTTTTCCAGGAGAAGCATGGCTTACCTGTAACAAAACTGTCTTGCCTGTGGATGTGCTTTCCTGGGCTCGTGGTGTGTGGTCACAGGACCCTTGGGGATCCAAGAACCACCAGTTAATATCTACAGACACATCACAAGGAAAGGGGCAGAAGTAGGTGTCAAATGTGAGACCTCCTTAACACCTTTTATGAAACACTAAAACCTGACTCGTGTTTGATACCCGAGTACCTGCTCTGTCTTCTCAGGGGCAAGGATGCCATTTCCCACAGGGGTCTGTAAGAGCAAGGGCAGTAGGATGTGAGGACAGGGCAAGCCACAGTCCTGAGGGGCAGACAGTCGTCCTGCAGGGCTGGGAGAGCGTGAGGACCCCATGCCATGAGGAGCAAGAAGTTCTTATCCTCAGCTGCCATCCTGTTGATGTACCCTCACTGCTGATAGCAATCTTAATGTGTCTGCAATCTTGGTCTCATCTGTGTGTCACCTCTCTTCCTGTGACAGCTCTTCCCCCACACTGCCACAGACACCACAAGAGGTTTTGTTGCTCCCCACGTTACATGTCAGGGAAACATTTACCCATTCTGGATCCTGATATAGGATTTGGGACTAATGCTGCTTGAGCTGCCCTTGGGCTGCTTGCAGGGTTAGTTGTGTCATTTTTCTACCAAAAGTCTTGAATGACATTTTACTTAAGTCTTGTGCAGCATGAGTTGCGTGGATATCAGATATTGTTGTGAGTCAGAGCAAGGCAGTCGGTGTTGCAGTGCTCCACAGAAGAAAAATATAAAGGGTAACTATTACAGTATTTACAGCATAATTTTTCATATTGAGATTTGCATAAGCATGTTTGAGTTCTTCAGCATAAAACTCCCATGCTTATAGAGGAGCCAACTTGTTAAAAGAGTCCCTGTTTCTCCAGAGAACCCAGTGGAAAAGACAGTGCTTTAATACATCTAAATTCACTTGAGGTGCCTGGTGCTATCGGTTAAACTCCATAGAAAATATATTTCTTCCCCTCACTGTTTTTGCCATTTCCCTCTTTCCCTAGTGTTTCCCCTGACTTGTCTTCTTCCTGTCTCTAACACAAATGTAAGGAGAAATGGCACCGTTTTGCTCTGCAGATTTGCCCCCTGTGTGCATTCTTCCTGCCAGCAGCAGACTGCAAATGTTTCCTGCTTTTTGTCTTGAGAGGCACCTGGAGTGAAAAGGGCTGAAACAGCCTGTGAGGCAGAGTGTGTTTAGTTCTGTGCACCATTACTGATGGGTACTTACTGGTGCCTGGGCCACCTGAATATCCACACAAGGCTGATGTGAGGCAGGTTATGGAGAGGATAAGCAGGAGTAACCTGGGGAGGATTTGACCTGCAGAATCTACTCCTGACCTTGCTAACAGGGGGCTGGTTTCCATCTCCTAGACCATAGGCCTGACAATTGACAAGAGAAAGATGTGACGTGGTATGTCCAACATGATGTACATGGTGGTGCCATGAAAATGGCATTTCTTTTCAAGGAGACCATACTTCTGCCCTCGGGCCTCTTTTTCCCTTTATTTGCCATTTGCTATTTCACTCATTTCACTGTCCTGTGAGTCAAAAGTTGACTGCAGTGTGGTAAAACACCCCGACTCGTTTTTATTTCAAGCAGGATTATTCTGTGGTCTGTCCTTTGGCTAATTCCCTCCCCTTACTCCCCTGACCTCCTTAGAAAAGCTTTGCTTCTTGACTGTAGGATGCTGGATTTGCAAGGTTGATGTTCTCTAAGCATTTCACACTGTGTTACCTTGCACATTTTATATCAATGTTTTAATTAAGACATCAGATTATGATGGATGAGTGTTCATGTCAGTGACTCTTCTCTGAACAATGAAGAGTGGAAGGAAATCTTCAGGAACCTGGGAAGTGTGTGCAAATGAGTTGGTCTTATGTGAACTACTAACGTGCCCTTCCTGGCAGAGTCTGGAGTTCATACGTGGTCTCAGATGGGATTCCCTCTAAAATGAAAAACTCTCCTTTGCTCTGGCTTTTCCAGTACGTCCTCCCACACATCTCCAATGGTGGGCATCATCCCTGAGATAGATGTGGTAAAAGCAGCACAGCCCAAAATGGCAGGAAAGAGCAGGTGTGAACATGGAAAAAGCAGAAAAATACCTGACCGGGTCCACGGTGGTGAAGGAACAGAGTCTGGTCACAGAAAAGCTGCTCGAGGCTAAGCACTGTTCCTGTAAGAAGGCAGAAGCAGTGGACTGAGACTCTGTATTTGCTTTCTTTCCAGACTCGTGTCAGCTGTCTGTTCGTCTGTGCTGCCTTTCCACTCCCTGCCCTTCTCTCCTTAAGTGTCTGTCTGCTACGGCAGCAAGAAATAAAGACTTTATTTGCATTGTGAAAGGAGTAAGTGGGATGTTCCTGGGTTCAGCAGTCAGCAGCAGGCCAGCCCAGCTCATTTGTGTGGAGGATGTCTGTGCAAGGCTTCTCACACTGAGCATACCAGCCCTGCATTAGTGATGGGGATGTGCAGCAGCCTCCCTGCCTGTGGTCACTCCTGGTGGCAGGTGGTTTCAGAGATGTGAACCAGCTCCTGAAACGAGTGTGCAGCCCAGAGGAAATTGGAGCTGGCTCCCTGGCGTGGTGCTGATCCACACCCCCTCACAGAGCATGAGCAAAGACAGAAATCTTGCCTTTTTATCTGGAGTTGGTTGGTGGGGTCTTCTGTTAGAGTTTCACCAGCCAGGCCAGGTGATGAGCAGCTTACGCAGCTTCTTTCGATTTTTTAACTGATTTTGAGTTCCAGTCATGTGCAATCTCACAAGAATCCTGGAAGGAGGGATATTTAGGGCTGGGAAGCAGAATGCCTGTGTGTGCTGCTGGAACAGCAGTGAGAGTTGCTGAAGGCCAAGGAAAAAAATCCTTTGGGAGAAAACAAACCTGGCATCACGAAGGGACAAGCCTTCAAATCTTCATCTTGATATGAGGGCAAATACCCACTTTCAGAATATATTGTATTCGAGGCTTTTTGGTTTTGGAAGGTCGAGAGAAGGTTCATGGCATCTTGCAGTGGTGTCAAGATGTCTCCCTTCTCTCTTACATGACTTCTTTTCATTCTTTTTTCCTTTTCTATTTTTGTGTCTGATGTTGAAGTTCATTTAATTTTCTGATTCTTCCTGCATTTCATTTCCCTGAGTTGAGTCTCTGCCTGGATTTAGAGTCATAATCATCGGTATTTGGAAGTGTGGGGTTAAAATGATAAAATAAATTTGTTAAAATGTAGGGGTTTTTTTTCCCATCCAGCTTTTCAAGATCTAATTATTTTTCAGCTGATCTAGTATGCAATTGATAAGATGAAAATGTAAATTTACAGGTTTAGTATTCAAGGTATTTTTCATCTGATCAAAGAAAGGGAAGCATGTTACAAAACACAAAGCTTGCATTCTTGCAAATGTCTGAAGTTATGTGGTTGTAGTCAAGCCATCAGGAAATCCACAGGGCATCCACTAATGCTTGTTTCATTTTTCTGCAGGAGGTCTTGACCTTATCTTCATGCCGGGCCTTGGGTTTGACAAAAAAGGCAACAGATTGGGAAGAGGGAAAGGATATTATGATACCTATCTTGAGAGATGTATGAAGCATCCCCGTGGAAAGCCTTACACGATTGCTTTGGCTTTTAGAGAACAGATTTGTGAATCGGTGCCTGTGACAGAAAATGATGTTCCAATAGATGAAATCCTTTATGAAGACTGCTGAAAGTGTTTTGATACCAACCCACCTTCAGTGCAACCAACCAAAGGGATCCATCAATCATGTTTTTTTCTAATTGTCGTATGTGACTTTGGGACCAATAAAATACATTATTTGTGTTTGGGGGAAAAAAACCCCTCAAGAACACTGTAACTGTGGTAATAGTAGTGAGGATTGTGTTGATTTGCTTCTAATTAGCAAATGTCTGGTGTGAATTCTTATTCTAGAATCAATACAAACAAGAATGAGTGACTGTTTATTACAGTAAGGACCATTTCTTCTCATAATACTTTTGAGGTACAAGCTTCTTGATACTTAACAGTTTTATTATTCTGGTTTAAAAGTGACCTGTCTAGTAATGACAGTTCTTGATTCATTCTGGAATTAGATACTTGTAATTGTAAAAGTTCTTAGTACTTAAATTTTGTGTGCATCCATGAGCAAAACAAGAAATTGATGGAGACGTCTTAAGAGCAAGCTGGGGAAAAATGGTGATGGGAAAAAAGCCTTAATTAATTTTAGTGACTGTTTACTTGTCTCTTTGCAGTTGTCTTAAAATAAAGAGAGTACCTGTTAATAAAAAAAGTTTGTTGTCCCTAACTTGAGTATATTCTTTCCTTTATCTGAATACAAGATTGTAATGTAGTCTCCATCTGGAGAGAGCTCTTTTTTGGTAAAATAATATTCAAAACTACTCTAAGTTCTCTAATTTTATACATAAGCCATTCATCATGTCCCAAAATACTGTGTGAAGTGTTACGGTGCTATGTTAAGTGATAAAGAGATGCTGAGAATTGCAGAGAGAAGGTTTTATGGATTGAATAATTTTTTGGGTGGAAGGTTGGTTGTTCTCTGGTACTCCAGACAATCATGGAAATCCAGAAGAAGATAGTGAGTTTCAGGTGCACGTTGTCCTCACAGTAATAGGACACAATATTTCCAATCAGGATCAATCAAACTGTCAGAATTTTGTGTTCCTTCTTCAATGCAACTTCACCTTTTCTCTGCATATTTAACTCTTCCTTCAATCCATAAATCAGTGCGTTTATTTTCACCAAACTACTCTGTATCATCGTTAAGAAATCCATAAATTCTCAAGGACCAGCTGCAGAGTGGAATGACCTTAAGGCTTCCTCAACAACAACAACAACAACTGGTTTTGTGAACAAAACCATGCCTGCAGTACTTGGGAACCTTTTCCTCTCAGCGTGCTTGTACTCGGTGCTATTTCCATTCTGCTAATTCAGGAACTAATTAAACCCTCTGGCTCTGGGGTGAACATCAGCTTAGCAACTGAGGTCTCTGTGGCCTGTGCTCCCTGGTTCTTCTCCATCCTGTGCTAACCAAGGTCCATCTGGCCGGGCTGAAGATCCCTTTGGTGTTGGCCTGCAGGGATGTTGGGCATCCCACCCGTGTGTGCAGCCTGGGCAAGGCAGCTGGGACTCTGCAAATGGGCTGCTCAGGAAAACAGGGGTGATCAGACCTGGCCTTCCATCCCTTCCTCACCACACCAAACGAAAGGTGTGTCCAGGGGTGCACAAAGCGTTGTGCAAGCAGAAATTGGGGTGACAGCATCAGCGCTGGGGCAGTCACTGCAGTGTCCTGCAGGTCCTCTCAGCTCTGAGCACTGCCAGCTGAACTGCCTCACACGAGGGAGACAGAGTCCTGCCATTCCAGACTTTTGGGGGATAAAAGTGATGAGAAAATCAGACTTTTTTTTTTTTTTTTCCATCTCTGCCATGTCAATATTTTAATCTCTTCTTCATTTCTGGATTTCTGTTGGCGTATGGAGAGCAACAAAACGAGACAATGGGGCGGGTTTTGCCTGTGGCAGGGCTGTTTCTAGGTTTGTCTGCTTGAGTTCACCTACCACATTAGGCTCAGCACTGTGCCATATGGCACAGCCTGCCACCAGCATCAACAAAGCCACGCTGAATCCAGTGCTTGTCACAGCAGAAACCTGGAACCTGCCTCTGATACATAGTTTAAATGCATATATTAGGTCCAACACTTTGCAGCCCTTTGGATTAGGTTTTGATCTTGCTGAACTTGGATTTATTCACTAGAATAAGGGCTGCTTGGCTTGTAGGTGTTTCACTATGGATTATAAAAGGTGAACAACTGTGTACAGAAAGGGCAGCAGATGGGGAAGAGGCTGCTGAGCCAGCCCTAACAGCTGTACAGAAACAAAGGGCTGAGACACGAGGACTCGGGTTTGCTGTGTGAGAGTTCAAAATAGGAGGGGGGGAAATGAAAGACAAGATTTTGGATGCAAAACACAGGCCCTCATCCAGCACAGCCACAGACAGGCACCAAGCTTTGTCCTTGTGGGCTCACTGGAGTTGCTGGAACTAATTGGTGTAGAAAAAGCAAGCGAGCTTTGAAGGTTTTCAGGACTTGAGGCAATGAGTGTCCCCAAACTTCTTATGTCTCAGATCACTTTTCAGTACCTCGTGCAGCCATTCTCTCCCACTTTCACTCCAAACTGCCCTTTTGGCTACAGCTGCAGTGGGAAAGGATGAGGAGACTATTTAATGTACTGTATCATTGGGAACAAGAGGAGCTGCTGCTTTGTTCCTTGCCAGCCTCTCCTGAGTCAGGAGTTGATCATTACAGGCTCATCAGCCAGGCTGGGGGAGCTGCAGGACCCTGGCTGATGCAGATAGCTCTTAACATTTAGCTGGTGGGGATAGTAAAACGATATTTATGTATATTGTCTTGAGAATCAGAGAGCTAAATAAATGTGACAGTTTTCATTTGACATCCCCAGCCTTGCTGCTGTCGCTCAGGGTTTTTCTTTTTGCCACAGAACATGAAATCACTGTCAGTTTGATGGTATATAGCAGTGTTCCTGAAGCACAAAGGTTAGGGGGGCTGGGGGAGCGTCAGGATTATTTATATTTGCTATGCATGAAGTGGCACTCGGGGAGCGAGGCAGGCTGCCAAGACAGAGAGCAATCGGGGCTGTCTGGTTGCTCTCTTGTATCTCTCCACGCTGGATTGTCAGGGTAGGATTTATAAAAATTGCTTCAAAACAGTATCATCTTTCCTCAAATGGACGTGCCCCCGTCTGGCGCAGCGATTGCCATTATTGCTGTTCTCGTGACAAAGCGTCCATCAATCTCCACTTTGTTTATAAACAAATCTGCCTGCCCTGCATAGGAAATAGATAGACTAAGGAAAAATACCATTACCAAAGGAATAAGTTAATTATATTTCAGGATCTCAGCGGGGAATGCTATCGCAGACTATTCAGTAAGATCTGACCAGTGGAGTTATAATTAAAAAATGTCCCCAGGGAGGAACTTGTAAATTATTTACTGTAAGGGGCTTTTCCAGGATCTTTTAGTTTAATTACACACCCTGGCAGAGAAAGGCCTCAGAACCAAATTAACTAAGATGTTGAAATGGCTTTGTTAAAATCATGTTTACAGCTAAGCAAGTGGGTGACTGTGAGCAAGGTTCAAATATAGGACAAATCTTTGAAAGCTGACATTACTCATGGTTTAAAAATCATGTGGAAAGCACCAAAAAGTCTGTGCATAGAAAATGCAATCACTGGTTTTGCCCAGTATTCCCACTGGCCTCAGAAGGCTTAGTCCAGGTCTGACAGTGCCTCGTGGCCATTTCCTTTGTGGGAAGGGAACTGACTTCTGTGGGATTTTCCGTAGGGTACAGAGAAAACTGGTTGGACTTGATGATCTTACAGGTCTTTTCCAACCTGAATGATTCTATGAGTCTGTGATTCTAAGCCCTAAGAGAGGGAGATGAAAGATTAAAGGTGATGGAGGAGCAGAATAAGAGGATTCTGGGACAGTCTGAATTTTCCATCACTCTCTCACCATCTAGGACATTTTAACTCAAAACAGCCTGGCTAACCCTTAGTGGGAGGTGGGCTGAGTGTGTCCCTTGGTGCTGAGAGACAGGCAGATGTTGTGACCTTTTCAAACGTGTGGGTGAAGGCAGCTGGCATGATCTCTGGTCAGAGGTGGGGAGTGGAAGTCAAGAAAGCTCCCCCTTCATCTCAACCACTGACTCATTGCTTGGCCAAGAAGGAGGCATTATCTAATATCTGTTTGCTAAGGCACAAGGCAGCCAGGAATGCTCTATCTGCCTGCCTGTTGATGCCAAATTCTCTGTATGTAATGGCCTTTCAGCTGCAGTTGCCCTTGAATTTGTTTCTTTCTGAAAAGCCCCACGTCTGCTGTGGCACCTTCACCAAAGAGCCAAGGGCTGCAGAGAGCAGCCAGGCAGGCACGGCTGCTGGGGCCCATAATGCAGATATGGGCACTTCTCTTTACCCTGGCTCTCCTTTTTCTTTCAAATTTATTGCACTTCCATGTCTTGCTTAGCTGGAAACTGCCCCAGAGTTACAAATCTCTACCCCCTGTTTGTGTAGAGTCTTCAGCAGATGCCATGGGATGGTAGCCCGAGGGTGCAGTTATCACATCCTAAGCAATAAGTCCTCCTCCTTCAGGCAAACTATCTGCAAATCTGGAGATGAAAGCTGCTTTAGTCGTTCATCAGGCAGATGAGATCTCTGCTTTTATTTTGTTATACTGTAAATCTGCTACTTAGTTTTCTAGCCTCTCTGAAAACTACTGAATCATAAAAATGCTTGTAGCAAATGCCAGCTTGTCTGTCACCAGTATAATGCATTTTAAATGGCTTATCAGCTCAGAGAGAAGACTACAATACTTTGGAGATGATTTGGATATATGGTTAGGGAACAAAATATGTTGTCAGCTTTCAAATTGTTTTGATCAGGAGATTTTATTTTGTATTTTACTATAATGCATCCAGTAGTACTTTGGGAGGAAAGAGAAGATATCCCTAAATTTCTGCAAATGTAGCCTTTTGATGGGGAAAAACACAGAAGAAGAGTGGAGTAGGACAGAATGTAAAACAAAGGGTTCTTCTGGAAAGGGCAGGACCATAAGGTTTGAATATTCTCAGCAGAACTACTGCTGCTTAATTATTAGGAGTGGTGAGTCCATATTAACCTTTATGGAAAAGTACTGTAGGCTACAATAAAGCTGAGTACCTTTCTATAGCCTTTTGTTATCACCTTGTCAAATTTAATAAAATATTACTAACAAAAAAGTTCTATTAGGATGGCTAGAAAGAATTACTGGGAAGGATAATTTCCTATTAAATAGTTTAGATTCACCACATCCCCCCACAGAATGTGGGTGTCCAAGTGGTAGAGCAGGTCACTGATCATTTCCCCTTGATTTATGGGGGGAAATGATTCATGCTGCTCCTTATCCCTGTTTTCCAGCTCGGGGCTCTGGGTACCTGCTGAACAACTGGTCTCACTGGTGAGGCAAGGAAGCCATTAAGTACCTCAGCCTTTTCCTCATCCTCTGTCACAAAGTTTCTCCTCACATCCAATAAAGAATGGACACTCTCCTTAGCCCTCCTTTTATTGCTGGTGTGTTTAGAGAAACATTTTACAGCACCTTCCACAGCAACAGCAGGCTTAAGCTCCAGTTGGGCTTTGGCTCCTCTGGATTTACTCCTTGTAGAACCTCACAACATCCTTGTAGTTCAGCCAGGCCAGTCTTCCCCCCTGGCCCATCTTTTGGCACATGGAGGTGCCTGTTCTGCACCTTTAGGGTTTCTTTCTTGAAGAATATCCAGCCTTCCTGGACCCCTCTGCCCTTCAGGAACTGCCTCCCCAGGGACTCTGCCAACCAGGCTCCTAAAAACAGGCCCCAGTCCAAGGCAGCCATTCTGCTGACCTCCCCCCTCCTGCTCCAAGAATTAGGAAACTATTGATGATTTTCTGATTGCTGTGCCCAGGGAAGCCTTGAACCATCACATCACCATTCCTGTAATTCCTGGTGTGGGAAAAGCCCTGTGGTCCCCTGGGAACACCACTTTTGGAACCTACCAGTCCTTTAATACAGTCAAAAATTAAAAACGTAGCAAGAAAAAACATAAATTTAACAGGAAGCTGGAGATGAGGTGGGAATTTGGCGAGGTTTAGATACAATCAAGTCATGCTGAAAAAAGCGAAAAGAGATTATCCTCTGAGAACTGGATTGCGGTGATTTGGTGAGAGATAAGAGAGTTTAGCTCAGACTTCAGCATTTTTCAGCCACCCTCCTGGGGACACGTGCAGGAGCCAGTGGCCAGATGCAAACTGCCCTGATAAATGCTTTGCAAAGGCCAAAAAAAAACCAACTTCCACTTCACAAAGGCTGAAAAAGCAACTCTGCAGCTCCTTAGCTGGGAGACACTTGCTTTTCTGAGGCTTCTCCTGCCTGGACTGGTCGGACTGTGACAGAGCTCCTGTGCTGTGACTCTGCCGTGTCCCCAACACGGGACGCTCACGTATAAACACCGGTGCTGTAATAAATTAGGAGCACTGGGAAAAGCCCTGGAAGCTGGCCATAAATCTGGTGGTGAGCGCCGGCGAGCAGCAGGGGCCGGGCTGTTCATCATTAATAAAGATGTTGAAGAGGCACAGGCGCTGTGGTGCTGGGGATGTTGTTGCTCAGGGCTCCAGCACAGCTGAGGTTTGGTGAGCGCAGGGCCATCAGTCAAAGCCTCTTTGCTGGCTTTAAAACCATCCAGGTTACTGTTGGTAGAAGCTGCTGTTGGTGATGAGGTTCTCGTTCCACTTTTATTTAAAGAAGGAGAAGAAGTGTATCTCCATTTCTCAACACAAATTCCTGGTGAAATTTCCCAGTTTATTGAACAGTGCTGTGATGGCTTTGTTTTGCGTAATTTGGACCAAAATTAAAGTGAGGTTTAAAGCTCTGTGTGACAACGGTCTTGGCTTTGTAAGCACAATCTCCAGCACAACAGGCCTCTGGCTGGGATTAGTCCCAGGACGATGCAGATTATTCAAGAGCAAGAATAAAGAGGTAAGAGGAGGGGATTATAGTGCAATAGGCTTAAATCTGGTTTTGCATAAGGGCTGTGGAGCAGCAGCAGGACCAGCCAGGCTATTTTCTCACCACTTGAATACTTCAAATCCAGCCTGGATGAAAAATTTTCTGGCTTTGCCTCTGTTTTCCCTGACGGGTGTACAAATTTTTGGAATAAGCATCCTCCTTTAACATTTATAGGACACTCTATGGTGCATGGACAGAAGCCATAAGGGGCACAGCAGCTGTCTTGCTTATTGTGGCACCCAGAAATGAAATGTTTTTCTCCGAGGACAGCAGGTAGAGGGCTGCAGCTGTCTGGGCATCATAGAGGAGTAGGGAAGAGGAGCAGAAAGGGTGAATGGCCAAGGAGAAGAGAAGGGATCAGCTTTCCACAGACTCACCTCCTGTCATTTGGGAAACATTTTATCCAGAGCCATGGGAACACAAGTATTTGTGGATCTTTTTTTTTTAAAATTAAATGTAAATTGGATTTAAAGCAAGCATTTGTCTAAAATTAGAAGCCATGGGCCTGATATGCTGTAGAGTGTGACAGGAGAAGGGGCTAATTGCAAGCAAGCTTCTACCCCACTTGATTATTGTTGTGACACACAGATCATTAACATGATGGTCTAACCACGAAACAAGTTGTTCAAGTATTAAACTGTCAAGTCCTTTTTCTGATCTCTAAGTCACCACCTAAAGTAGGTGGGATGTGTGTGTGTAAAAAAAGAGGTTTGGGCTCTGCCCCCGTCTGATGCTGTGTTGCTCCCTGTCAGCATGGTGACTGCTGCCAGGAGGCTGCAAAATGGCATTTTCGATCTTCTGTTTGTGGGTGAGTTTAACAGCTGATCCCACGTGTTCTTCTTCAAGCT
Source organism: Daphoenositta chrysoptera (assembly GCA_013397915.1). Taxonomy (NCBI): domain Eukaryota; kingdom Metazoa; phylum Chordata; class Aves; order Passeriformes; genus Daphoenositta; species Daphoenositta chrysoptera. The sequence continues at coordinate 1,144,799 of VZRO01001674.1, forward strand.
GCTGCCTCCCACGTGCCTCTGTCACCCTCTGCTTTCCACCACAACTGGCCCTGCCTGGAGATTTAGGGCATTTTCACCAGGGGAGATGGGGAAGGACAGAGGCCATTTGCCAAACGAGCATCTCCGTGGGTTTGGGAAGATGCCCAGGTGCCAGGTGCCGAGTGCCCAAACTGCTGTCTCCAGGCAGAGCAGGAGGAGGCCACCATGGACAGCCTCCTGCTGCAGGAGGAGAGTTGGAAAGGTGAGCAAGTTCTACACTGTTTTCCCATTTTCTTAGCCCATGGAACAGCAGAAACACCCCTTTGGTTATTAAAACACAGTAAAACACTTCCCAGAGAGCAGGAATTTGCCTGCAGCTGAGCACCCTGCTTCTTTTCAAGGTATCCACAACGCTGTTGCTCCATGAAGTGACCTCTGTTTGTTGTCACCTGAAAGATGGGTCAAGAGCAGTGTAAGCACACTAAAATCCCATAATTTACCCTTCTGCCCAGTTGAATTTTATTTCTCAAATAACTGTTGTGCCGTGCAAGAGGTGGTGTGCACAGAAGACCCATTATAGGAGCTGTTTTGCAAGAGAATAATGCTGCTGGGAGAGAAATATAAGCATATTAATGATATGCAGCCAAAAATAAATATATATATATATAAACTACTATTCAAAAGCTTCTAATGCATTCCGAGTCTGGTTTTGGGATGTGTGTGTGAGACACAGATCTACTTATCCTCACTCCATTATTCTACATATTACTCTGACAGCAGGTAGTATTCCAGGCAAAACTGAAAAAAGGCAATGAGCCCAGAGTACTCATTTAGGAAACTATTTGTTCAAGGAGGAGACTCTTAACAATTTTGGCTTCATGGCTTCCTTCCTGTGTAACACTTTGGAGCACAGGAACGCAGATCTTGACTTCATGGGTTACAGCTCTGTCTGCTGAAGAGCTTGAGAAGGATCAATGTAAAATGAATCCTAGCACAGCCTAGCCCCAAGAGCACGGCAAAATTAATCCACCACTAGTTTCTCTCTGTCTGGAGCTGGAGAATACAAACAGAAAGTGAAATTTGTGCTGATAATTACTTTGGCAGCTGTCACATGTGCATGGTGTAAAGGATCAGCACAGACACAGCTTCCAATACGACGATAGCCTGTGGTAATGACTATGATTAAGAGGAAGCTAATTAGAATATTTTACACCTTCAGTCCCCACAGTTCACTGCTCTTTAAGTAAATTTGCATTTGGGAAGAGAGGCTTACTTTTTATGTACATGGATAGTGTTCCCTGCAGACTTCCATTGATTTACACCGTAGCCATTTGTACCAGACCATTTTCTTTGGTAGCTCACCAAACATTACAGCTTTCTTTCAACACAGCAACAAAACTCAGAGAAAGAGTCGTCCTAATTCTCCTTACAAACAAGCAGGTACAAATACATGAAGAAATACTTAGAAAGAACAGAGACTTTTAAGGTTACCTAAGGAATTGAGTCCAATTCTTCTTTTTCAGTGTTGCCTCAAACACCACCTGCTGTCAGAATATGTTCAATAATGGAGTGAGGATAACTAGATCTGTTTCTCACACACATGTCCCAAAACCAGACCCAGAATGAGTTAGAAGCTTTTGAATAGTACTTTGATTTCTAAGTCACGTAAGTATTTGCAATTTTATCCAGGATGCAGTTGCACATGCAATTCGACTGGTTGCAAGGAGCACGAGCATACTCAAATGCTTTTGTGTTGGAGGTATTAATCCACGTGTGGGTATTCAATTGTTATCAGAACAAACTGCAACTGCACCAGAATCAGATAAAAATATGCAAAGCAGGTAGCTTGAGGCTCATTTGTACTAAAATTCCTCTAGCTGTTTGAAGAGACTTTGTAATGTCAGCATACTCCCACCTGAGCATATCTTTGTTGTGAGCACTGTAAAGTGGCCTTCCTGGATGCAAAAGTGGAACCTGAATACATTTATTTCAAGGATGCAAGCTTTTTGAATTTTTTCCTCTTAAGTAAAAAAATGACCAAGGAGTCAAACTAACCTAATTTCTTTCTTTCTTTCTCTCTCTTTCTCACTTGAAATTATAGAATTATAAAGAGAGAATTGGGAAAAAATATATAAAAATCTGGATTATCCCCCTCTTATTTCTCCTGCTCATCTTTTATCCTTTCTTGTCCTTGTCATTGCTCCCCTCTCTCCCCCTCATAGTTATCATCCTTGCTATCCTTATCAGCATTATTAGTTTTGTTGGCATCCGATTCAGAAGCCTTCCATCCCATCACAGGTTTATATTTTCAGATGCAGGAGAGAGGCTTTGGATGGAATCCCACCTTTTGGGGGCCCTTGAAGATGCATGGGGGAGAAAAGGCAGATAAGAACAGCAAGTCTATGAATCTCCACATCTATAAATCTTAAAATGGATTACTGATGACAGTGACTCTTTAATGGAAAGAGTGACAGTCCATGCAGACGAAAGGCAGTGTAATTCATGGAGGCTATTAAATCTGAGAGGCCTTTTCATTCTCATTTGTCTTTCAGTGTTATGTGTTGATCACAGGGAGATTATTCTCTGGGGAGAGATGTGCCCTGCTCACCAGGCCTGAGAAGTGCCCGTGTTTGTCTGTCTGGCATTTGCTGTGGTGGGTGATGAATTTGCTCCTCCTGCACCAGGGAAGAAAACCCACAGTGCTGGTAGGGGATGGAGAGGAGAAAACACAACTGGCTGCCCTGCTTGGGATGTTTGAGAGCCTCCTGGTTGCAGACACTGTGTTTTTAGGGTTAGAAGTATCCAGAAATCCAGCACAGGGCAGTACAGGGCTCATGGTCAAGTTGTCCCCATCTGCTGATCAGCTGGGACGTGGCTGTGCCCAAGCAACCCCTTCACAGCATGGCAAGACTGTCACAGGACAGGAACCACCTTCACTGGAGGGGATGGGGCTGTTTTCTGGGAACGAGAATGAGGTCTTTCCTGAGAGGTCAAGACACGATGGAAAAAGCAAAATCACCCAGCGAAAGCAGCTTGTGGTTTATAAATACTGATGCATCTGAACAAGAGCTCACAACAGTGAGCAAGCACCAGGGGGATTTACTAAAAGCACTCACTTAGCCACGGTAGCATTCCTTCATTTTGATCAAGGACTGCCAAGTTACCGTGCAACCCACGGGAAAGTAAAGCCCAGCCGAGTTTCATCAGGAAATGAGTCACTTCTTTCCCTTGGGAGAGGTCGGGAGCAGGATGGTTTCACTCCAGGGCACGGATGGATGTACTGTAAGGCAGTCATTTCCTGCAGGTGATGGACTGGCACTGCCACCTGCCACGGCCTGGGATGTGTTGCCTTTGTGTCCTTGCTGGTGGTGCAATTGTTCATCCGGGACTGAGGCGCTCGCGGCGCGTCCAATCCCTCCCCGTGCCAGCGGATGCCATCCCCATCCAAATCAATTGACTGAAGTCAGGCCCTGCATCTTCACTTGCTAAGGAAAGAAAAATCATCAGCTCGTGAGAGGGCTGCTGGTGCAGAAAGTCACTTAGCACCAGCAGCTGCTTTATGGCAGCGGAGATTCAGAGATGCCAGCGGAGGCTGCAGCGGGAGCTGGTGTCACACCGGAGTCCTGGGGACAGCCATGGGGAGAAACCTTGAGCAGAGGGTTGCTCCTTGTCTGTGTGTGGAAAATTCCCATTCGTTTCTGAAGGAAAGCACGTGTGTGTGGTTTATTTATGTACTTATTTACACAGCTAAAAAGATCAAGGACATTGTTGTCAAACCACAGAGATCTGGATCTGTACTCTCTCACTGCAGCCAGGGAGCTGACAGGGGCTTCAGTGCTCTAAAATACTTATTGGCTAATTAGCCATTTTCTATTAATTATTAGCTTATTACCATCAACTCATTAGCCACTGGCTGGCCATTGCAGCAGCCCCATCTCACCCGTGCACCTGCAGAGATGATGATGCTCTCACTCCCAGCCCGGGTCAGGCGTAGCCTCCTAAAATTGCTGCCCTTTCCTACAGGGAGTGGGTGGGTTGGTCCCAGCCCAGGCTCTGGTGTGTGGTACCTCGGTCACCAGGCCCTGCTGGCATTTTGGCAGCCTTGCTGCAGTGCTGGGGATGAGCCAGAGGAGCTGCACTCTCTGCTCCTGGCTGGGAGAGGCTCGGGTTCGGTGCTGAGTCACCAGAGCCGTGTGGGCACCCTGGGGCTGTGCTTTGTGTCCTCCTGCTTTATAAAGGACTTCTGCTTGTTTTTGCCCATCTAGAAGGCCACTCATCCCTAAGCATCCCTCTGTGGATGTTCCTCCAGCACATCTAGCTAAGGATGGGTTTGCTTGTTTGTGGTCCTCGCTGTTTAACGTGAGGGTTTCACCACGGTGCATAACCCTCATCCACGTTGTGTCTGCCTCCAGCCCAGCTCTGACACCAAGACATTCCACTTCTTCCAAATATTGTTATTGTTATGTATTATTTATACCATGGAAAAATATCGAGGAGACAAAGTGGGAAAAATTAGCTTATTCTTTCTAAAATCTGCAAGCAGATGAAAGACAAAGAAGATAGAATTAAAAAAAACCCCAAAGCCTCAGCTAATTTTGGAGCATGTTTCATCTTCACAGGAGCCACTCATTTTCTAGCTAATTCTTTGTAAACCTTTCTTCCTTTCATTGCAAGTTTGGTATAATTTTACATTATACCAAGTTCAATGGAAGAAAAAAAAAAAGGAGTGATGGTTTGAATTATTCCCCATCCCCCTATCCCACAAGAAAAACCCAGGTTTGAACTTCACTTTTTAATATGCAAGGACCCAGCCAAGGACGCCCTTGCTAATCTTTCAAAATGCAGCATTGTTCTCCTTCAAAGTCTTAAAAACTGCTTGGATTTTGACTGAACGTGTAACCCTGTATTAAACTTCTAATGGCTAATGAGACAGAAGTTGGTTATGAGGAATAAAATACAAAAAATATAAATCAGTAGCCCGGAATGAGTACTCATCCTCTTTTACTTTCATTAAATCCATTTTAAACTAACTTTACCATATATCTTTCATGAGATTTTCATTACTTTCCCATCCGTTGAGGACAAGATGGAACAATCAGTTTTATTGTTCATTTGTCTAATCTTTTCTTCACTGTGGGTTATTCAGGCATTTGAGTGTGATATTTCACTGCCAGCCCAAGCTGGTGTTTTAGTCTGTGCTGTCCCTTCTCCTCCTCCTGTTCTCTGCCTTTCTTCCAGCTGGAAGGACAAAATGTGCAACTTCAAAAAAAAAAAAAAAAAATTTTAAAAATCTCTTGCAGTGGTGTTCTAAGCTGGAACAAACCATGGAAATGCTAAAATTGGCTTTTGTCAGTCCTGTTTTCCTCTAGAATTTGCATCCCTAGTCCATACAGATTTTTCCTGGCATGGGGTGATCTCCTAGATCACCTGTCCAGCAGAACTGCTGCTCTGGATGTCCCTTGGCTTACCATTTTTGCACAGTCTGTAAGAAAGCTGAAGCTGTGTCTCTCCAGTGGTGTTTCACTGGCTAAATCCTTCTTACTGTGGGCAAAAAATGTGGCAGGAGTTACCCGGGCTTTATCTCACATGAGTAAAGTAGCAAGGTCTGATTTGGTAATGTCAGTGAAGTTTCTGACTTTGGCCTAACTCTGAATCTTTCATTTTGCTAATGCATACCTATGAAATCCCTCACAACAACAGCTCCTGTTATCTAGCAAACATTTGAAGAACAATAGCAGGGTTTATCTAAGCCAATTGTACAGTTATTTGTGGGGACTGCACTGTAACTCCGCTGGAAATAATGGCAATTGTGCAGTTATTCATGTCAGCGGAGCTATGATATTCCCTGATTGCTCTCCAATTAACTTGTGCCACTGCAGCAGCCCAGGGATGGAGCAGGCAGGACACATTGTTAAGGTAAACCAGGCATTTCAAAGGGGTTCCCTTATGGCCACCAGCCCCCAAACACCTCTTTAAGCAAGGGCTGGCTAAGCTGGCTGTTTTTTGGAGCCAAGCTCTGCGCTCAGCTCGCGTTATTGATGGGGTCGTGTGTGAGGGAGGCTCACACGAAGGGAAGAGTAATGGCATAAAGAGAGAATGGCAAATTGGCTGGCTGAGAAATGACCTGTGCTCAGCCCTGCTGCGAGGAGCGCTGGCAGCTCGGGGCTGGCTGGAAGGGCAAAGGCACAGCAATGCAGCCCCCTGGTGAAAATATGGGAAAAGCCATTTTTGGTGAAAATAGAAATACTGAGAGGAGTTAAAAAGAACAGGTCAAGGGATGTAGGCTGTTCCCTCTGAGGTGGGCTTGGATGGTAATGATTTGTTATTTGCATCTTTAAGGGGTTTTATTAATTACTGGGGAACAGATGCCTGTGATTGAAGCATTAAGGGGAAAAACCAACCAGGCACATGGGCCTTGGGAGCCACTCTTCATTGGGGCACTGGGGGAATTTACAAGTGATTGATCCCTTCACAGGGCACAGGTTTGGTTAAGACAGAGCATGGCAGGAAGGTCAGATTTGCTGTGGATGTTATTACCAGCAATAATTCCCTCACCTCCACTCCTGCCACCTCCCTCAGCAACAACCAACTGCTGGAGCAGAGCAGAGCAGAGGAGATGCTGCAGGGACATGTGGCAGGGACAGCAGGTCGAGTCTCCAGCCTGGGGGACAGAAATCAGGACAGACAGCTCCCAGCAGGAGTCTTGGTGGCTTTCTAAAGCCATTTCTGGGCTCTGGGCTAGACAGGAATGGGGTCAGACGGGTGCAAGGAAAGCAGATGAGGCTGTTTCTTAGAAAACAGATGTGCGTTCCCAACGCGTGCTCTTGTCTCTGTCTCAACAGCTGGGTCTCATCCTCATTCCTGTCGCTCACTGCTGCTGCTCTGAGCTATTGCACATTTAATTTGGGGATTTTGATTCATTTTATGGCAAGCCTCGCCCATCTGCATATGTTGGTGTAGGGCTGGCTTCTGTGCAGAGCTCTGGTGCTAAATGGGGATGGAAAAAGCCAGGATGAAAGGCTGGCTCCCCTCAGGGACACCTCACGGGTAACGGGGTGGGGGCTCTCCAGTCCAATGAACAAGGAGTAATTCACTGCATTTTCAAGCTTGGCAGCTTGTTTCTTATAATTCCTTCAGAGGTGGTAATTAAATGTCATTGCATTAGAACCAATATGTCCCAAGTAGAGAACAAACTCATACTCATAATTATGTAGCCATCACATTAAACAAACAAGCTGCTCATTAAAAATAGATGCAAAAGATTCAATTAGATCTAATGCTATATTAAGGATTTGATGACCTGCTGGCTTTATCTCCATTGGTTCTAGGCAATAATGAAGCAGCTTTTCAGAGTGACCCAAGAGGAATATGTTTCTTTTTTAAATACCCATTTTCTTTCTTAATCTTAAAACTACTATTAAGCACCTTTTCCTCTAAGTAAAGAGGGAAGGGGAAGAAAAAAAAAGAAAAGGAGCTTTATTGCTTTCTAGCATTCCATCTGGGTTTAGAGGCATGAAAGAATGAGGGAGCCCAATCTTTATTCTGCGTGCGACCTCTAATACGATTCAGAATAATGTAATAGGAAATCAAATCTCTGTAAGGGAGATTATTGAGTGTACAGAAAAGGATGACTATTGAATGTACAGAATTTCTTCCGAGCATTATCTGCCTCTCCTATACGTGCACCTCTCCTGTATGTCTCAGCTCTGTGATGGCCACTTTGATCCATTCCTCCCGATGAATCCATTGCCTTTGGTCCATCCTCCCCACCCGGCTGGGCACTGGCTGCAGCTTCCCCTGAGCCATAGATCTTCCTCTCTCCAGCTGCTTTTATTTAAACCCCTGTCTGTGGCCCTGCCCCTTGTGTTTTGGAAGCACGTTTCATTTTGCCAAGCGATCAGGACTGCGCTGTTCTGTCACTGCTTTCTTTTCTCTGAAAAGTCTGCCCAGGGGACAGAGCTGTAAATTGTATCCCAGCTCCATCTTAATCCATCACTTGCACCAAGCAGCAGAATCCTTGCAAAGACTGAAACAAAATCAACTTTGCTTTTTCCTTGAATCTCCTGCCTAGCTCGCAATACAGACACTGTCAACTTTTAATTATGTGTGGGCAGATTATCCAGTTGAAAATGAACCCTGTTACGCCAAAAATAAAACACTTTTATTCCCCTCGTTGACCTTTTCTACTTGCTCCAGTTGCTCCAGTTTTTGCTAAGATTAATATAGAAAATAAAACATTTATTTCCACTATCTGATTTACATCAGTTTTGTTCGACTGTGCTTCACTTTATTTGGGTTAGTTCAGCCTCCTTCCCGCATCTGGATAATCACAAGTTGACTGACTATAGTGAGGAAAGACATATTAAAATTTATAGTTATCAAATAGCCTGATGCAGTGTCTGCTGTAGATGGCAAAATAGATTGGATTGATTGGGCATTTGTCTCTGAAACAGAGGGTGGTTTTGATGTATGTGCATAATTTGTAAGAGAATTTGCTTCTCCACAGCAGTGCTGTGGTTGAGGCAGCATAATTAAGAATTTCATCACCAATCTGAAAAGTGCCCTTTGGTTTTGAATGTGGTTTGATTTCATAGAGAAATCACCTTCTGGGCATGATGTATTTGGACCCCCAAGAATCCCACTACCTCTGGGATAATGGCTATGATGGGAATTTAAGAGATGCGTGCTTGTGAGGGATATTGTTATAACATCCAATTTCTTGACTCCACCTTGTAAATCAGTATATTCCAGCAAAGGGCACAAGCCTGGAAAGTTGTAGATTGACACGTCCATGTTAATCTACATGAAATGAGAATATGGGAATATATTAGGTAGGTTTTCAGTTCAACTGCATCTCTTGCTACTGTGTCCAGTCTAAGGAGAGCTGTGAAATCTCTCTTGCATTCCAAGGCGAGGCATAATGTGGGAAATGACTCTGCAGTGCAGAACAGGAGATGGTGGGGAGGTGGGATGGTTCTGCCAGCCTGGTGCTTGCTGTGTTTTCACATTCTCGGGGAGAAACAGGCTCCTTCGGAGTGTAACAGTTGCTGATGTGGTCTGTGAAACACATAAACTTGTGTTTTTGGGTAGAAAACTGCAAACTGGAAAAAACCAGGCTGTCGGTCTCTGCTGAAACATGAAGAACATATTTTTTTCCACTTTTGCTCACATACTTTTCCCTAGTCAGCTCATTTTCCTTTTAAAAACTTTCCCCCACTTTTTTCTTTTTTTTTTCTTTTTCTCCTTTTTCTTTCCAAATGAGTAACAATGCCTTGAGTGTCATTTCACTGTCATCTCCAGGAAGGAGTTGCCATGAAAGGAGTAGAAGAAGTCTAGGGGAGCATTTCTGCTGACAAAAGGGAAAAATTGTGACCATCCTTAGCTGGGGCACTGTTGGCATTTCCCTTCACTCCACTCTCCTAAAGCTCTTGACCAGAGGAAAAGGATATGCAAAAGGTGAGTTTTTCTTTACATTTATAGAGCCTTTAATCCCCCAACAACTGAATTCATTTCATCCATAAAACAAGAGCCTCGAAGGATCCCACCCTCTTGTGCATGGGGTGGGTTGATTTGTATTCTGCTGCTGGTTCTGTAAGATAACAAATACAGGAAGAGAACATCAATCCTGATTTCTTTTCTTTCTTTATCTCCCCTCCTGTTCTCTGTTGTGCCACGACTGCTAATAACATTCTGGTTTAGTGGTGGATGTAATAAGATATGGGTGCTGGATATTGTTTTTTTTACACCTGTTGCACCTGTATGAATGTGGATGGCAGACTTCCCTCCTCCTCTCCTGCTTGTCTCTGAGTTGAATTCATTTACCTCAAAATTACAGAGCTGTAGTCACAAATCCTTCAGGTCAGAGAGATACTTAGAAGAAAGATGTAGTCCACTCACCCCTCCTATGTGCCCTTATGTTGTTATCAATCCCTCAACATTCTCTTCTCTTTTTTTCTGAAAAGGAGGGAAAAATACTCCATTTTTTCACTTAAATTTCAGATCATTTGCTAAAGTCGTTTTGTGTAACCAACTTTAATAATTTATAAAGGTGAGACTTTCTGTACTTGTAATAAATTTCTATATTCATAAAAAGCCAGGGATTCAAAACACCCAGATCTAAATTATTTATCAGCCAGAAGGACAGCTAGATCCACAGCACAGGACATTTCCAAGGACCTCAGCTGACCAGAGGGGTCATCTGCTTCGGGTAGGACCTTGCTCCTTCTGCTCCCTAAAGATTTCCTAACAGAGGAAAGTGGTGGGCGTTATTCAAGCATGGATAACACTTCGAAATTTATGCATTTACTGGGAAAAATGCCTGGAGACATGATGTGAAATTTGGGAACTGGAGGTGCGTCATCATCCATCAAATGCCAAGAGTGAAGGGGATCACCAGAGCTCCTCAGGGCTGCTGGTGAAGGGCAGCACCTTCTGCTGCTGCTCACACTTGGCCCAAACCCCCAGGCTTTGCTGGCTCTGAGCCACCTGAGCCCAGGTGGTGTCACCTGTCCCTGCTCCTGGTGTCAAAAGGCCACCCAGGGGGGCTGGATTTGGGCTTCCAAATGTGGGTTTGGGGAGGCAGTGGGTGCAGATTCGCCCCGACAGTCACCAAACTGGTGTCCCCAGTGGGCCAGTGCCACCCCCAGGCTCACACAGACAGATCCCTGATAACATTTCACCACCCCACGTTTTTCACCCATCGTCTGCACTGCCCCAGAGTTCATCTGCCTTCACAGCAGCCACGTAACCTGGAGCCTTTGCCCATGCAGAACCTGGTTCTTTTCATTCTATTGATGAAATTGAAAAAAACCAAACCAAACCAAAAAAAAAAAAAAAACACAAAAGATTTTCCACCTGTGCCCAGGAAAGCAGAACTGAGAAAAAAAAACAAAAAAACAAGCAGACAGAAGAAGAAAAAATTTCCACTTACCAAAGCTGTAAGGCAAACCTCATCACACATTCATAACTCTGCCTTCCACCAGCAGCAAGGCTTCAGGAAAAACATCTCCCCAGCAGACAGCAGCACAGGTAATCTAGTGCAGAGAATCAAGGGCAGGAAGTTTCCCTAAGATTTGTATTTTTATAAGTAACTGAGATTTTCCAGTTCATTTTTACGATGAAGAAAGTGAGTAGAAAAAAAAATCCCAGCTCCTTCCATCATGAAATACATATTGTGGCAGAATGCTGCATGCCTTATGTCAAAGGATCCATAGTATTGATTTCTTGAAATGAAAAATAAGTTTAAGGTGGAGTGCCTGGGAAAAAAAAAATCAATAAAATTTCAAGTGACTGAATAGAACTATCAATTGTAATGACAGCAATCAAAAAAGCCTTATCCAGTTCCATAACTGGATTTTGGTGTCTGGACCTTTACTTTCATTAAATTTGTCATTGACAGAATGCTGACCTTACCTTACCAACCTGTCTGAAATTAGATTAAAATTAGTGTGGCTGCAAATGCCTGGTTTCATTCCACAACGTGTGCAAGCAGAAACTGGAAAACATGGAGGAGAAGTGGAAATGCCTGCAGTTGAAATTGGAATGCAACAACCCAGTCAACTTGGAAAAAAAATTTGAAAATATCTCCTGAGATTTAAGAAAGAGCCTCAGCCTCCAGCAGCTCTCACTGAAACCATCTCCCAGGCTGTCATTAGCAGGCCAGAACGTGAGAACCTGTGTCTCTTCCAAAACCCCTCACCTTTTTGGTTAATTTTCCCTTTTATTCTCACAACACTCAGTGAATAATCAGCCTATGTGGGACCAAGGGCTGCAGCTCTCTGGGGAGGTTTGTCCCTGTTGTCAGACTCAGGATGTGGGACTTGCATCTGAGCTGTGCCCATCAGCATCATCAGCATCATCAGCATCATCAGCATCATCA
>VZRO01001674.1:1156707-1255781 GCA_013397915.1 Daphoenositta chrysoptera
TCATCCTCATCATCAGCACCATCACCATCATCACCAGCATCACCATCATCACCACCATCACCACCATCACCATCATCACCATCATCATCACCATCACCATCATCACCATCATCACCATCATCACCACCATCACCACCATCACCATCATCACCATCATCACCATCACCACCATCACCATCATCACCATCATCACCACCATCATCACCATCACCACCATCACCATCATCACCATCATCACCACCATCATCACCATCACCACCATCACCATCATCACCATCATCACCATCATCACCATCACCACCATCACCATGGGGCTCCCAGACAGCTGCCCAGGGCTCGAGGCTGTGCCAACCCTGGGCACTCTGCTCTAAGGGCTGTCACGTTCGTGCCCCAGCTAACATGTGTAGAATTCATTATTCATTATTATAAATCACCTTATCTCGCTATAAATCACGCAAACAGCACCATCCTTTTCCAGAGGGGATGTTCCCCACACGATGCATCTCTGTAACCCTGGAGTGTCTCAGGCAGTGGCTTTTCTGGTGCCTGGGGAAGAGCCAAGGCCAGACAGGGACCACTGGGTCTTCTCCCCGCTCGTTGCTCCAGAGCTTTGCTCCCTCCTTCATCCTTCTCCCTACTTGGCTGCTTCCCCTGCTTCTCCCCCTCTGTTCAGGGGAACCCTGGAGGCTGTGGCTCAGCAGCTCCCAGGGGACACACGTGGCCAGGTCCCCACAGCCACAGGAGTGACCACAGCTCCCTTTTCACCACGCTTGGCTGCCACATCCTCATCCCCTGTCCCCTTCTTGCTGCCCCACCAGGGAGAGCAGGGACAGAGGCAGCCTGTGCTCCTTTATTCTCATCATCTTCACCCTCTCTATTTTCTGTCTTCTTTCTTCAGATTTCCTACTCTCTTTTCTTTCTCCCTGTGATTTTGGAGCTTTTGCTGTTAAAGCTTCCCAAAGCATTCCTGGAGCCACCTAATCCTCCACAGCCCCAGAGCATCAGGCTCACAGATGCTGCTGACCCTCACTGCTGGGAATGACTCTCCAGTGGACCTGAGAAGCTCAGACCTCCCAGGATGGCTTCCTCTCCTCCTTTGGCTAGAAAAAGCATCCTCAAGATGAGACAAGAGAACCTGTCGTTGCATTTCTTGGCCAAGAGCTGTTCTTTGTGTCTCTCTGAAGTCCAGGGTGTGCATCTTCTGGGCAACAGAAGGTGCATCTGTGCAAACCTTTCAGGATAAAGCATCTTGGCCACCCCAAGTCCCTGCCTGGTACCACAGGACCCACGTCTATGGCTTAGGACCATGCCAGGGATAGGAAATGGGGAAAAAAGGGAAAAACCTACATTTTCCAAACCTCTCCTTTTATCTGTGCCACCAGGCTGGATTCTGGTTTGACTGCACAACTGGTTTCAATGCAAAGTACCTGCTTTTTTATTGTATTATTGCAAGACCATTCTTAAAAAGCACAACCACAAGGAGCTGCCCCTCAATGTGTGTGGCAGTGCCTGTGATATGGAACACGTCAGATGCTCTGCTCTGGGTTGTCATCAAAGGCATCGTGTCTCCTGGCACCTAGAGGTTAAATTGTCCTCTCTGATGGAGAATTTTGGCCTTCTTTTGTTCCAGATGATGACACTGAATTTGTATCATCTTCCTGGAAATATTTCTTTGTACTTAAAGAAAAATAAAATCAAGACTACAGAAGAAGCTGGTTGGCAAGTGATTCTATCTTTCCTAAAGCCTTTTGAACTTTTCAAACCTCAAAGTGTTTGATTTACTTTGCAGTTCAGGTGTCATCTCAGGCTGATTATTTTCGAGACTCGTTCTCTTGTCCCAGGTCATTGAGTTTTGCACTTGATCTTCAAGAGCACCTTGGCTTCAGCTGTGCCCTTGGGAATACACAGGCTCCCACTCACCTGCAGGGAGAGCAACCTGCACTGAAGTACTGGAGTCGATTTACAGGAAAAGGGCCAATTTTTTTCCTTTATCACCTCTACTGTTGCAGAGAGATGAATTCTCCATGGCATAATAGCAGAACAAAAATAGATTGCTTCTGTAATACTCTATACAACAGCCTGGAATACATCAGCCTTTTTCCTCAATGGGTCTTTGACAAATGAAACTTTATCTAACCATGTTCACCATGTCATTCTCCTTCTCTTTTTTGCTTCATTTTTCCAGTTTCCTGCAAGTGCCAAAATGGTGATTGTGCAGTGACAGGACTGCTGTGATGCTGCTGCTGGAGATAGACAGAGGGACTCAGTGACATTGTGAGCACTGAATTTCGTGCTGGATGGACAGAGGTTTCCATTTATGATAGTGACAAAGAGGACCAGCAATGCTTGGGCTTTGGGATGGGTACTGGCCAGGTTTCCCTTTATTTTGGGCTGTATTTGTTACCTTGGATAGCCCTCATCAATTTTTGCAGCAAGTTTCCCATTCTGTTCATTCTTGATGCAGGAAAAGTATCAGGGAAATGTCCTTGTCTATAGAAAACCTTCTAATTAAAACAACTGCTTGGCTCTGCGCTATTGAAAGCAAACAACTCTGAGGGGAGCGTTTGTTTTATCTGTACGTGGAGAAAAGGCAATAAATGCTCACAATCTGGCTAAAAATAGATGTCAAAGTGAACTCCCTATTTTCAGGTCTAAAAAACCTAAAACCTTTTTTCATGAAATTATGCTATTTGTCAAACACATTCAGACTCCGGGGAAAAGCCATTCCTTTTAATTTGGGTGAAATGTTCCATTCAAATTGAGGACTTTATGGTTTCATCCTCCCCCAGCACCTCAGCCCAGTGTTTCTGCAGAAAAAGATATTAAATGAGATCAGCAGGAAGCCAGTTCCTCCATATATTAGGATTTTGCATCAAACATGTATGCTTTGGCCACTTTTTCTTTAATTTGACTTATTCCAATCCCCATTACTTTCTCAGGTCCTTATGGATGCTTTCAGAGCTGTGTGCTGAAGGCTGCAAACCCAGCCAGCCTCAGGAGAAAATGCATCTGCTCCTGTCCCACCTCCTTTCTGCTGCTGCCCAGGGACTTTTGCTATGAAATTCAAAGGAATCACCCGTAATTGCACCATTATATAAATGCATTTGGAGAGGCTGGGTTTAGGGACTGCTGTGCAGTGTGACAGGCACTGCACTCCCGGTGCTGCCTGGGGCCAGCCCAGACCCAAGCAACGCAAACAAAATGTTCTAGCAGGAAAATGGGCATTTTCTGATGGGTGAGGCTGACAGCTGGGTGGTACAAATCGAATCGCAGCAGATTTCAAGAGATTTCACGTGGAAAAAACAGGCAAAACTTCTTCAGAGCCGTTTCATGCAAACTTTCTCCTTGGGGTGACAGCTAAGAGGTATCACAGGGCTGCGTGCCCTGAGCAGTGTTAGGGTATTCCCTGCACCCCTCTTTGTCATCCTTGGGAGTGCTGAAAACACCTCCTCAGATATTTCATGAACAAAGCAAAACACCCCATCAGTGTTCCCAGACAGCAGTGACAGCCCAACTCTGCTCTGTGCCCTGCCAAGGTCCCCAAATTTCCGTCCTCGTGGTGGCATAATGGGGTTTGTCCCAATGGGGACAGGACTGCAGGGGTGCTTGTGGGAAACTGCTGCTTACATCCCAGACTGACAAGCTCAAAATAAAGCAAACAGTGGGGTTTGGCATCATTGTGGGTACCCCTGCTCCGACTGGCCCTGCCCATCACCCCGTGCCTCAAGCAGGGGCCTCGCTGGGCACTTTGGGTGAGCTCTGCCAGATTTCGGGTGAGGGCTGCAGATGGCAGGCACAGTTTGTGAGCTCACTTTGCTACCCCCGGGCCTGCTGGGCAGGATTGATTGCACGGCTCGGGAAGAGGCATTAGCAGATGTTATTGATGTGGGACTGGAATAATCCACGGCACATGATGTCGGTGGAGAGAAATACCACAGATGGCAGAATTTTTTAAAACCTCTCTGCCAAAATCTTTCACAACAAAACTTTCTGTTTCTGTCTGTATTGATCCTCCTCTCCTGCTATTGATTTTTGCTCTTTGCCATCACTGTTGTGAGGAGGGATGAACGGGGAGCGGCCGCTGTCGCGCCAGCACGTGGATGAAGGAAATCATTTTCAGCAACCCTGTGTTTGGTGGGGGTTTCTTGTTTTGTTTGGGGTTGGGTTTTTGGTTTTGCTCTATTCTTACTGCTCTATTTAACATCAAAATAACAGGGCTGTTAGACTGGCTAGCAAGTCCCCAGATGCCCATAAGGAGAACTTGGTGCTGTATTTATGTGACGGCTGTACCATAAAAATGGATCAGGAAATGCTTCAAGCCGAGAGCTTGGCTTGAGCAGAGTGACCTGACATGAGCTGGAGCTGGGGAAGGATTTCAGAAGCTGCTGAAATAATTACAGCTGTACCTGTACCAAAAGTATACAGTTTTGATGAGAGCTTCCATATTTCAGTCCTCAGCTACCTGGACACTGACATCTGCAATAGGGATCGAAAGGCCAAATCTGTCCCCCTTATTTTTTCTTAATGAGCAAACCTTCAGGACTGAAAAATAGGACAATCCAGGAAATGCAGATGCCTGGGAGCCCCAGCATTAAATGCAGACCATAAAGATGATGTATGTTTTCAGCACTGTTACATTTGCAAGAACAGACTTTTTCTTGCATCCTATTCACACGAGGGTTTGTGTCAAACAGCAGATAATGGAAATCATCCAGGTTCCGATTACTTTGGTGGCAGCCTGCCTTGAATACAGCTTTCAGTTCTGGGCCACCTCATTACCAGGGAAAAAACCAAATTGCAGACCATTCAAAGAGCAGCTAAAATGATTTTGGGGTTGAAAAGACTGATTTATGAGAAAAGATGATGAACTAAATATATATACCTTCACTGAGTAATGACTAGCGTTATGGTTACTGTGTTCAGGCAGACAGAAAAGAATTATTTTGTGTGTACAAAAATGTGATGCTAAGGAGGGCACGATAAAAATGACAGAAGGGAAAGTCTGAGCTAAGAAACAGTACAAAATCTCTGTGAAATAATCTCCTAAAAGGCATGGGAAAAGCTCCCATCTCCTTACTGACATTTAAAAAAAGGCAGGGAAAAATAGAGATGATACAGTTATTCATCCAATTTATCCAATAGCTTTTTTATAAATCTCTAACCCCAAAATAAATAAAAAATAAAAAAGGGATTACTTTCTCCTATCCTCAGTATTCCTTAAAAATACAAACTGATACTTTCTTGTTAAAAGCATGATGGAGAAGAAATTTGTTCAGACTGTGTAACTCCCTGTGGGAGACCTGGATTTTGTAACCTTGGCAGTTCTCAGCACCCAACACTCCCTCACACAGGGGACAACATTTCTAACCTAATTAGTCCGTGGGGTTTGGGGGTTTCTTTTGTTTCTTGCCCACTGCAGGATCCTGTCTGTCTGTTCCAGGGCTCACAGCCGTGCCAGGAGCAGAGCCAGTGCTGGAGCTGCCACCAGCCCCTTCCCAACATGTGGACTCCTGCTCCTGGCTTAGCTGTGTCTCTAAGCCAGGTCTTCCCCCTGACGAGGGAGTGATTTTAAACTTTCAGCACTCTCTGCTCTAAGATAGTTTATTAAGTCTTATCAGAGAAGTAAGGTCACCAGCGTGACCCAGACACAGCACAGAGCAGAGAAGTGCAGCAGAATGCCTGTAGAATGCTGAGAATGCTTGAGAATGCCTGCTTATCAAGATAACATGGTCTTCTTAAAGGTAAGTCATCCAATTAAAGCTTAAAACGAAAGATATTTTCACTTTTCTACCAATGTTAGACAAATGCTTTAGTCACATATACAGGAACTGCGGAATTTTTCATCCAATAACTTTTAGAAGCCTACTCCTGCAGAATATGGAGTATTAGAAGAAGAAGAAGAAAGCCTAGAAACAACAACAATCCTCCATTTTGGAGTTTGTGCTTTTTATCTCTTTACTATATTAATAAACGCAACACCTTTAGATTTTTCACCCTGTGATAACGTTACATAAGACTCTATTATTTAGTTCTCACTGAAGTAGATTCTAGTTCTTCCCAAAGAGTTGGCAGTTTTCTCCATGGATAAAGGTCAACTACAGTGATGTCCAGGGGGGTAGAACCCTTCAAAACAGGCAGGGAAACATTCTCTGCTTTCTGGGCTCCCACACCAACAGGTCCCACAGGACTCTCCCAAGGGAGGAGCCACAATGAAAAGCAAATTCTGCCTCCGACCTGCTCTTCTGGCGTTGTCCAGCAGCTCCCCGTGTGTGCCAGCAGTGCAGGGCTGCTGGCCCGGCCCCGCAGTGCAGGGGACATTCCTGCTGAATGCAGACTGATAACTGCACCCTGTTGACAAAAGGGACAAAATCCTTTTATCTGCTGTCTACAGAGAGGGTTCGAAGCTGAGGAGGAAACACATGGAGGGTGGAATGAAGGATTTTCATCAGGCCCATTCTCCATACAGAGATGCTATAGTTTGAGAAAAACTACTTTGGTCTGGCCCATCCGAATTCATTATTATCACTAAGCCTGGAGGAGCTGCACAAAAGACTGCAGTTGATGCTGTATCCAGCTGAGAGTTTCATGAAGAAAATCTGCACTTTTAAAATCAGCTAATCATCAGAATAGCTAAGGAAGTAGTTCTTTCCTTTGGATCACAACGGTGCCAGCACTTTGCACAGCAAAGGCTGTAAAAGAAGAAGCATGCAACATTAAGTGACATAAGTGAATGTGTCATTAAAGAACCAAAGGGCTAATTTTTTTTCTAAATATGTCATTTAAAAAAAAAAAAGACACCTCATTTAAACTCATCCAAAAGCTGTTAAACCAATTTAACACTTTGCTGTTTACTCCTGAAAGACATTGAGAGCTTATCTTATCTTCTCCTACCACTGTTCAAGGCTAATCAGAATATATTAATTCATGCACAGTGTGAACATCTCTTTTCCATTGCAATAAACCAGTAAAATGAACGTAGAGATTTCTGTGAATTCTGTTTACCAAAAACCTACTCCTTTTCCTGTCCAAAGTGAATATAGTGGCTAAGAGTCTGGAAGGGAGGAAGGGACAGAGAAGCACTGGGTGACACAGGCTCATATTCATGGAAATGAACTACATAAAATCTTAATGGGAAAACAATGGTAGCTGAAAACAAGCTTTAAAATGACTCAGGCTGTCCCAAGTAGGGAAGCTTTCCAAAATCTAACCATCATCAGGCTAGGGAAAAATTCCCTCTCCCTGCCACCCCCAAATTGACCCTAATTGCCAAAGGGGAAAAATATCAGCCCAATAATAAAACCATCAGTTATCTGCTAGCAGTGCAGGTTGCCTCCTCCTGCAGAGCTCTGGATCAAGGGCAGTGGTGAAAAGCTTTGATATACAGCACACATCAGGACTTGGCTTTATTTTGTTTGCTCTCCCTGCTTAGAGGGGGACAAGTAAACCCAGCACGTTTCCATCCCTGGCTTTCCCTAGGCAAGAGGCTAGGAGGGAGAAAATTTCAGGGAGAACAGGAGAGACTGTAGAAAATTCTGGGAGATAAAAACAAATGAGGAACAGGAAAAAGAGTGGACAGCATAGTGCAGAAGATCTGGAGATTTGCTTGAGGCATATGGTTGGAAAATTGCTTTCTTTTTCTCAGCACCAAACAGATATGAAAAAGAGAAAAAAAAAAGAAAAAAAGAAAAAACACAGGCATGGTTTACCAAGGGTCAACAGATTTATGATTAGCTTTAAATCAGTGCAACTTCACTGGGAGGTTTAGTTTTGGGTGTATTCAGGATGGGGAATAAGTATATGAATTATTCTGGTAGAGTGGTAGTAAATAGTCTGGCGGTCTCAGACCAATTTCTGTGGTGCCATATCTCATAAAGCCTGATAAATCCAGCATGTGCAGCTGCTGAGGACTTTTGGCAGTAGAAAAAAGCCTCTATAGCAGTAAGTATCTATAGACCAGAGAATCACTGACCATGTACCAGCCCTGGCAAGTTGCTTCTGTGATGCTGAGATTTTGTTACAGCCTCAATCTCCCGTGTGTTGGATGAGAAACGAGAATGGTACTGGGGAGTGCAGAGCAGCTATGGATGAGCCTGCTGGAGTGTGTCTGACTGAATTCCCCAGGCTGATAGCAAAGTGCTTCGTGTCTGGATCTCTCCTTTATGAGTTCATCACATTTACAGCAGGTCCAGCAGCTCCAGAGATTTTTGGGGTTTGTTGTGCCCTGGCCTCTCAAAGTCCCCTTTTCTATCCAGTTACAGGGATTTGAATACCCTAGAAGAAAAAGGGAGGAAAATTATCTCCTACTTACTAGTCTTGGGAAATTTTAGATATTCCACGCATATTTCTTTCCAGCCAGAAAAACCCTCTCCATCACTCCCTTAGCTTAAACATCTTAACTAAACTCTGTCTTTTTATTCTTTTCCATTTGTACATGAGATTCAGCTTTACATGCAAAACACAACGTTTTACTCTGAAGCATAAATATGATCCTTTTCATTACAAAGTTGATATTTATTATTGACAAAATAGTATTGGAAAGAAAACCTGTTACCATGTTAGACAGCAAGTAAGGTATTTATGCAGCTGAAAGAGTGACTCTTCTGCCCACTACTAGAAATTAAAAACAGAATTATAAAAACATTGCTGTGGGTAATTTCAGCCCAGAAATACAGAGCAGCTTTTGTGAATGTTCACATTTTCACTAATGCTTCCTGGCAGAACTGCATCCTTCTTCACCAGGAAGAGGGGGATTTAACATGTTTAGGAGGCTTGGAGAGCTGTCTGAAAGCAGTCAATCAGTCTGCACTGTGATAGTCTGGGTCTGCCTGTATTTTGTTTAAAAAGCAGAGATAAATATCACCTCAGGAAATAAAAAGAATTGAGACAAAATTCTGCCTATGGAAGGCCAGCTGTCAGTTATCCAAAACATATTAAATCCTGGCAAACGAGTCTCCAAAATCACCTCCAATCAGTTTTCTCCTTATTTCCTTTTCCTCCAGGCACACACAGTTTTGTTCCACCAGGGCACCCACGGAGAGCAGAAGGTCTCTGTTCCCTGAACACCACCACCATGAGGATGGGCAGACCAGCCCCAAAGCCAAACAAAAAGCCACCAGGAGCACACCTGGTGTGGGAAGTGCCACTGGTGACAGCTTGGGCAGCACTGAGCTCTGCACCCCTCTGCAGCAGAGCAAACCCAGAGTGCATTCAGAACCCAGCCCTGCATCCCTCCCTCTCATTCCTCTCGAACCATCCTGGCCTCCAGGATGATCCAGCTGTGATCCCTGCACCAGTGTGTTCCCATTTGCCTTTGAGACAACAAGGTGGAAACCCACGGAAAGCTGCCTTCCAAATCCAAACCTCACTTTCCTCAGGCGGGTAAAACAGCAGGATTTCCCTGTCTGCAGTGCCACACACAGCTGAGGCTTCACTTGCTGAGTGCACTTGAGCTGTGCCATCCCCTTCAGAGCTGCTGGTTGCTGTGAATGTGGTGGTGCTGGCTTTTGCCAGGGCACTTTGGTTTCAGCAGCCCTTGCTGGATCTTGCCCTTTGCTCAGGAGAACTCCTGTGTTTCCTCCTTTGCCTTGCAGCTATTGCTGTGCCTCTCCACGGTGCTCTTAGCACCAGTTAAGCTGTGCCAGCACATCCTATTTTTACACACTGGGAAATGGCAACCCTGCAATGAAATACGGGCTGGAAGGAGAGCGGTGCCGTGGGTGGTGCGCAGAGCTCTCCGTGCAGGTGAGTTCATAAAACAGCAACGTGTGTGACATCCTGGGCCCTGCTAGGTCTTGGCAGCCCGTTTCCTTCTGGTTACAATTCAAGCATTAGAGCACTCTACAGAGACTTGTACAGATTTGCTCTGGGCTGCTTGTCTGAAATATCTGCCTCTTCATCCTGAGCCGTTCAGAGCAGTCAGCATCAGATGGGGTGTTTTAGGCATCTGCTCTGGGAAAGAGCTCTCCAGGGCTGATGCCACTGACTCCACATGATGTAGATATGCTTATTTCCCTGACACTGGGTCCTAACAGTTGTCTGGTGTGCAGAAAGTTGTTCTTTCAAGCTGCAGACTGATGAAGGCAACAGCCAAAGGACCAGGGGACTCGCGGCCCCGGCCAGAGAAAATTACCATCCTGCGTGGAGAATTGTGCTGGAAGAGAAATATGAGATGCCTGATTGCCTGCTGATGGGCATCATCTGCAGCTCCCTCCCATTGCTGCTCACCAGCCTTTAGAGGCAATGAGAAACCATCTCAAATTGGTGGGCAACCACTGATCTGACTGAGGATATTCTGACATTTGTGAGGGCTTTGCTGCCCTTCACCAGGCAGGCAAAGGGCACCTGAGGGAGTATTAGGGTCAGCCAGAATATTTAGCTGCTTCTATAATGTCATCGCTACATGAAAAGTGGCAAAGTTGGGGTATAGAAATCCCCCTGGCTTTTGGTAGTGGATTTTGGTTTTTTTCCTCTGGCCGTGTCCTTTTTTCACAGCAGCAGAGGGGAAAAAACACACACTGTAGAACATCGCTCTCCAGGAAAATCCAAATTGCCTGAAGCCAGAGGTTAGCTGCTTGTGAAGGTCTGAAAACCTGAGCCAAGTCCCTCAGGGAAGCAGGAATTGCCCATGCCATGGGTTTATCTGAAAGCTGGGCTCCCCCAGCTGC
The DNA here is from genome assembly GCA_013397915.1 of Daphoenositta chrysoptera. Lineage (NCBI taxonomy): Eukaryota > Metazoa > Chordata > Aves > Passeriformes > Daphoenositta > Daphoenositta chrysoptera. The sequence continues at coordinate 1,167,372 of VZRO01001674.1, forward strand.
AACTGGGGCAGTGCTGGGGAGTCATGGATATGTGTTATGTGGGCAGCAGGAGAGAAAGAGAGGGGAGGAGAAGGATGGCAATATTTCTGGCCTGAGACAGTGAGACATTTGGAGGCTCAATGCCTGGGTAAATCAGCCCCAGGGGCTCTCCAGCAAGAATAACAAAGGCAATTTTTCTCAGATTTGTCCACTTAACACTTGTGCTTTCCCCTCAGATGATGGGAACAGGCAGCAGGGAAAGCACCTGCAATTTTCAACTGGAAATGTTTGCAAAACCTTCTCTGACCTGGGCAGAGCAGTTGAGATGAGAGCGTACAGTGTGGTTCAGGTTTCTGCTTTTACAACCCAGATTTGCCCACTCTGAAGGCTGGACCTTGTGCTGGGCTGGAGCTGTTGTGTGCCTTCACCTTCCCTCATCAGTGCTCAACAGCCTGTGAAAAGGAAAAGGCTTTGTTTTAGTGGGAGCAGGTGTTTGATTACCTCTCCTCTCTCTTTTTATATTAAACTTATCCCCGGTTCACCTCTCTAGGAGGGATAAACTCATGTTTGCAAAAGTGGCGAGGGAAATCATTTGAAAGGCGCCATCAGAGGTCGGCTGCCTGCACTGATGGCTTGATGAAACAAAAGAGCAAATGAGCAAAAAGAAAAGCATTCGAAGTATTTTCTGCCTGCGGAGCATGGCTCAGAGCGGTGCTGCAGGGCTGTCTGCCTCCGCCCCAGGGGGCTGCCTGAGCTTGCACACGTGTAGATCTGGAAAAAAGGGGACAAATTCAGCCCTCCTCCCCATCCATCCCCAGTGCTGCCCCCCTGCTCGGAGGCTGGGCTGGTGGCAGGTGCTCTCCTACCCTCGGCTGAAGGAGCTGTGGCATCCCCTGGCAGGGCAGCATCCAAGGACAGCAAAGGCATCCCTGAAGGGAACATAAGCTCTGTCACTGCCCAGGCCAGGCTGCAATCAGGCAGCAGTGCCATGCCCAGGCACTGCAGCTGTGTCCTTGGCACCTGAGCTGTCCTTGGCACCTGAGCTGTCCTTGGCCTGAGCACCGGGCTCACGGTGCCAACAGCAAAAGGGATGGTGGGCTGGAAACAGCAACTCTCTCAGGATGGACACACGGGCTGGCATTTTGGGATGTAGAGGCAGAAGCAGGGGGACCATTCCTGGTTTCAGTGCACCCCATGTGAGCTTCCACCCACTCCACTCGGGCCCCATTAAGTGAAGGAGCAGAGAAGTGATAACTGTGTTACATCTCTGTGTCCAGATGAAATTGGGGCAGCCGTGTCTGGGTGAGCAGAAGCCCATTGCCCTGCTCTAACCATCTGTCAGGCTCCCTGCCACAGTGTCTGTGTGTTTGCTCAGGCGTGGGCAGGGAATCACCCAGCTCATAGCACGGCAGATTGCCTTTCGCCTTCTCACTACTCCATTCCCCTCGCGAGTATTTTGGATCTTTGCCTCCAGTGGCTCAAATGCAGGTGTTGGATTATGGCCATGGAGAGCCAGGGACAGAGAATAAAGAAATTCTTGGGTGTCTTCGGATGAAGATGAGGTTGGAAGGAATCTGAGTCAGCTCTTCCAGAGTTTTCAGATACCAGGACGGCACTGGGATCAAAAAAGCCATTGTTCCCCTTGGCACGATGCTGGAGAATATTATCTAGAGACTGGTCCAGAGTACAGACTCATGGCCAAACTGGAAATGTTTGCCTGTTGGAAACATCTGCTATTCTCCTCAGCTTCTCATACGATTTGCCAAAATATATTTCTTGTACTTTTGCAGCTCAGAATAGCTTGTTATGAGACTTAATTCATGATGTGCAATCCTGTGACACATCGCTGCCTGATGAGGCAGGACATGCAGATGAAGGAGGAGTGTAAACGCACCTGAAAGGGTGCAGTGCCCAGCTTGGAAGCCGTACAAAGTATTTTCAAAAGCATTATCCAGCTTTGCTGTTATTAGTCCTAAGAGCCAGAGAGAGAGTTACTGCATTCAAAGATAAAAGATCTTTCAACAAATGTGCCTCACAGTTGAATGTCCTGCTGAAATTTTCAACGTTTCTCCGACCTCTTGATGTGAAAAAGAGTGTACTACACTGGTATCTAAGCTCTTCACTCCATGTGTGGACATCTAAATACCCTCAGGCTCTCTGTGCACTTAGATGCCCTTCAAACCACACTGCTCCCCTCACAATTCTCCCCTCACAGAGTCGTGTGCCTCCCCTGTCCTGGCTAAATGCTACAGCTCCATCCAACTCTTCACTTTAAGCATATCCTCAAGTGTTTTGCTGCATCAGGGCAGCCTCGAGTGCCAGGAAGGGTGGGGATGCTCTCACCTCATCCCAGCTCTCTGGAGATCTCCAGGTTGCCCATCCCAGAGGCAGAGAGTGATTTGACCCCTCCTGGTTCTGGATCTGAAATCGAGGGGTTCAGTCTGTTTTGCTCTGATAGTGCTGTGGTGTCTCCTCTATCCAGGAAGGGAACACAGGAGAACAACTCAGCAAGACACAGTCTTTAGACAGAGAAAGCCTCCCCCATCCAAATGAATCTGGGACTAGGTGCAGATCTTCAAGTCTTTCAGCCAAAGTGATGCGAGTGCTCCAAAATCTTGTTTCTTACTGATTTTTGTGATTGATTGTACTTAAAGGTCAAATACATTATCATTACAGTCATGCTTTATATGAAACATGAGTATATAAATACTTTATAAAGGGCTAATGAACAATTAATAGTTATTTCAAGAAATGGATAATCAAATGTTATGGATTGCTATACAGTCTGGCAGGTCAATATGTTGCTTATGACCATAGCTGATTGCTGCCAGTAACACCTTGAGTGATGTGATTTTTGCCCAGCTTTAACACAAGATGTTTGTGTTAAATCTGTGTGTGCAGCAGCCATTAACCCCCTCTCCCCTGTTGTAGAAATAGAACCCCCCTAGAGCATGTCCAGGATTAATGGGATATGATACGAACATAAGGCTGTGGGTTGTCGAGTAACACATTTGTAGCTCCAGAACTTGATTATAGATGAGCAGAACGGAGTAGAGACAGATGAATGCAGACTGCAAACAACAAAAAACATCTGCTGACTGCACAGGGAAAGCTCCGAGTGCCAGAATTGTACATCCAGAAATCCACAAGCAGTGGGGATTTTTAATGTGTGCTGGGGGGCTTTGGGAGGATCTTAGAAATTCTTTTAAGGTTTAGTGGCATGTTTAGCTGTCTATCCCACTGTTTTTAAATTACAGCTCACAGAGCAGGTCATCTAACTACCCCAGATGGGTCTGTGCAAGAGAAATTGCTCCTTCATGATCTCAGCCTCGCTACTGTACAATCAATTCTGCTTTTAAGTAGTAAAGAAGCTCACTGGAGTTGCCAGTTCTGATTACAGCACGAAACATCTAACCTTGGTTTACAGCAACCAAAACTGTGTCTCTCACAGACTGAGATTTACTTGGGCTGAGACAGTGTTGGGTGAGGGGAAAAAAAACCAACTGTGCTGAAACCTTCCCGAAGGCAGAGAGAGAAAACCACAGCTGATGTGAGAGCTGGGCTCACTGCACATCTGTCCTCCTGAAATGCAGCCCCTCGTGCTGCGTGCGGCTCAGAACATTAACACAGATGCTGCTTGTTTGTCCTTGGAGCTGCGAGGAGCCGCGGGAGTGGCGGCAGAGGCATTTCACACCTCGCTGAGCACATCCTCCCCAGGTATTTCTGATCGCCGCGCCTTGTGTTCCCTGACAGGTTTGTGGCAGCCTGCTCGCTCCAGTCCAGAATCACACTCTGCCTAACAGAAGAACAGACCTCGTTTTCCTCGCTTTTACATTGGTTTTGCAATCAGTGTAACTTCAATGACCCCCTGCTTTTATAGCAGAAATAGCGCCGAGGAAATCAGATTTAAGAGGAGAGAGGCGGCCAGTGCAGCTGCTGGAGGAAGGCAGAGACAGACAGAGACATTTCCCACTCCTGACTCTGGCATGGGCCAAAGGCCAAATGTGCCACCAGTACAAAGTGAAACAACCATCGGGCTGCCTTAAATGGCTTTGGTTTGTAAAAGCTGCTAGAGACTTATGGTACCCATGGTTTTCTCATCACCAGGTGCATCCTCCTCCGAAACAGGAGCAGAGCTGCTGTCGGAGTGATGTACAAGCTGGCCATACAAGCTCTGAAACTGGTTTAAAGCTTCTTCCACTTTGCTGGTTTAAAGCCCATCCATATCAGCCCAGCCTCAGAGGGACACTAATACAAGCCACGCTGTCTGAAAGAATGTCAGAGGAAAGATTCACTGTTTTCAGGTCTCTGAGTCAATTTTTTCTGTCTGCTCTCATTTATTCTTCCGCCTGCTGAGTGTTTGATGCTTGATCAGTCTGGTAGAACATGCAAATATTAACATTATTCTCCAGAAGTGCTGACAAACATGTGTGTATGTTGTCAATAGGTGCAGTGAGCAGGAGATGCTGACTGTCCTGGGGAGCTGGCATTAACCCCTTCGTGTCTGTGACCTTCAGAGGCAGCAGGAGCAGCTTCCCCTCCCTTTGTGTTGATTTGCTGGAAGGACAGCCCACAGGGAAAGGACAAGGCAGGGGGGAGCTGGAGGTGGGAATTGGCTGCATTCCCGACAGCATTTCAAAGTATCTTGAGCATTCAGGAGAAAATGCTTTGCAGCAAATGAAAACCCCTCAGGTGCTTGTGGAGAAAAAAACCCATTCCAACCACCATTTGTCCCCTACAGCAGTGGCCAAGTCATTACTGGGTTTTTTTCTTGATCTTTTTAAACAGTGATCTCATCCTTGACCATTTTGCTGCAGATATTTGGGGTTTGTCCTCTTCTTTCATGTGAGTATGGGTAGGAACGGGATAGGAAAGGAAACCTTTTTTCTTGTGCTGGTGATACAGAAGTTTCCACATCTCTGCTGTGGCAGCGTGTCCATGGGAAGCTTCTGCCTTCCTTATCCCTGCAGCTGTGCCCCAAGTCAAGGGCACGTGGGGATTCCCACCCTCACTGCATTCCCAGGACATCTTCCCAACTGGCTGAAGCTTTCCTAGTAAGGGGAGGTGATAAATAAACCCTGTTAGCATCCTCCTGGAAGGGCTGTGCAGCCTAGAAAGAGCAAGGTGTCTGCCACTCTTGTCCTGGACAATGAAAGGAATAAATCAATTCAGAGCTGAAAGTGGGAACTTCTGAGTTGATGGATGGCACTCGGTGAATATTAAACTCCCTTTTTTGTGGATGGATGGTCTGCAGCCAGACAAATTTTGTCCTTTCCCACTTCAGGTGAGGGAGCTGCAGCAGATGCTGAGGACTGGAAGAGAGAGCACCTGCCTGAGGGCAGTTTCTGTAGCACTTGCAGAAGCAGCAATCTCTGCTTTAAGAGAAGCTTCAATACAACTTTAGGCTGAAATCAGTAACTCTTAAAGACCTGAAAACAGCTGCCCTTCAGCAGGGATCTCATTAGGGGGTTTATTCAGCTATCCCTTGAAATTCATGAAAAAGGAAATAAACTTAGTCTGTTGGATCCACCTCACAGCTCACATGATGCACATTCTCACTTTGTGTTTCCCAGGAGATCAGGTTCCAGTCCTCCTCCTCTTTTCCCATGACAGGTGATAATATCAGCTTTTATCTGTTAATAAAATAGCATGGGAATTCCTGTACAGTTTTTAAATAGAGAGAAGCATGCAATTTGTTTCACCCACTCAGCTTATTCCCTCTCAGTCGTGAAGAGGACAGATTCTCCTCCAGGGAAGGATGATCCACGTGCCTGCCTGGTCCAAAATTGTGTGAAGCAAGGGGGTGTCCCAAAGACACTGAGGGATTAGCTACTATTTTCTAAAAACTGGCATGGATTGGAAGCAGAAAGCACTAAACCACCATTACCAAGGCAAGAAAATAAAGGTAAATGATGGAAAGGAGGTTGGACCTCCTGAGAGGTTCCTTAGTCCAGCAGCTGCCCACAGCAGAGGCAACTCCAGCAAAACTACTCCAACAAAAATTTCTCAAGCTGTTTCCTAAAAAATCTGCCTGGGCAATCAGTGCCAGTAGTCCATCACCCAAACATCCAGAAAGCTTTTGAGAAGGTGTCTCACCTCAGAGCTCACTGCACAGTCTCTCCTCCAGAAGCATCAGGCATTAGCTGATTAGAGCTGAGGTCTCAGCCTTTCAAGTATAAAATTGAAAAAAAAAGTCTTAAATATCAGCATATTACACACTCCATGCAGCAGGCATGGAAAGGCTCTGAGAAGGATGGAGCTTTTATAGTTTTCACCGAAAGAACTTAAAGGAGATGAAGACAAGCATTAACTTCTAAAATAAGAGCTGTTATTTCAAATAACTTTCATTATCTGTCGCTGCTGGCCTGAGTTGTGTCAGTCGAGGGGATTTGTGGGCTTCTAATCTGAGCTGTTCTGCTTGTTATTACCCAGCCACTACCAAAGGACTCTTCTGTCACTTGTGAAATGGGAAAGGCTCATTCCTGTTGTTATTTCCTTTCCAAGCCTCCAAGAGCCTTTGGGACTCCAGGAAGGTCTGACCCAAAGACAAATGGAGTCCAAGGGAAGTTTTCCAGCAAAGAGAAAAACCCTGCAGAGAAGACAGCACAGCTTCACTTCCTTAAGAGCAGCTGGGTTTTGTGGCCAGTGGTGACACAACTGGAGAGCACCAGGACAGGACTGGGCTTTCTATACTCAGAAAATGTACTTTTCAATTGACTTTCACTTCTGTATATTTTCAGCATAGGAGCAGAATCAGAGAGGGAAAAATGCCACCCCAAGTTCCAGGTTCTTTAGTTTTCCTGTTTGTGTCACTCTGGGAAGAAAGGGACTTTTTTTGCCTGTGGGGAGCAGTGAGGACACTTTCACAAGACGGTGCTAATTATACCCCAGAATTTGTCTTTAGGTTTTGTTACTTATTATGGTCAAATGCCCTTTGTTGTAGTCACATCAGGACCTCAGCTTGCCTCACCAGAGAGACAGACAGGGACAATGATTTTTGCTTTCATTACCTTCTTCCCAGGCAGTTCCCAACACACCACTGACTGCAACTCTTCTGACTCTGGAATTCATAATGCATTGAATTATGCAACGCATTTTCCAGAGCCTCCGTTTTGGCACTTACTCAACTGAGAGATTCTTATTCTACAGTACATTGGTAGGAACATAAGAGAAAAGAAATAAGAGTTTCAAGAGCACACAATCAACTGCCTTGCTTTTGTTTCTGTCCTGAAAATGTGCAATAACATAACTGGTGCAACAGCTTGCATGTTTTAAAGTATTTGCCATGCAACAGATCTTCACTGAGTTTTTGCTGAATTGTTTCTAAGTGGCCTTATTGTTGTTCTGAGTACCAAAGGTTGTTTTACTACCATGTAGAATTCGGGCAGTCATCAATATTTAATCTGTGTTTTGATGCTATATATTTGTTTTCACTGATACCTGGTTCTTTCTGTGGAATAGATTTGACTTGTTTGAACTTTCTGTAAACTAAATAGAGTTTCATAACTTGTCAGGTGGTACTTGTAAGGATCTTAAGCAGAAAAATCTATGACTTTAGTACACTACAGGAAGCTTCTACCGAGCACCACAGCAGAACAATTTAATTTTTTTCCCAAAACAAATAATTTGGATTATTCCACTATGCCCTCAGCCTATCTGGGTTGCTTTATTTCTCTCTAGGATATTATCACTGAGTGGTGTTTTTCTTGTGATTTTGAAATATCTCTGCATATTCTCACAAGTGCTTTATACTGTCAGTTGAGCTTTACAGCAATTTAATCCTAACCCACAGAGCCCCATTGCTTCATGGAAACGACTGAATATTTGGAGCTGATGCTCGTTGGATACTTGTATCCTTACTGTCTGTTTAAAGAAGTCCTTTTGTTCCATTGACTTATTCCCTCATTATAATGAATGAGGCTAGAAGCCCTCAAAAACATTAATGCTCTTTTTGAGATTGTGAGCTCAGGAATTTAGGGCTAGAAGGATTCTGCAGGTCACAAAGACAAGTTCCCTTTACTGCAATGGTCTCATACAACCCTTTCCACGAGCTCTGTCAGGGCACTGCTATTTCCTCAGCTGTAAAATGCAAATTATTACATAAGGATTGCTCGAGCACACACAGTCTGGACCTGAGCTGCTGAGTTCACCCCAGATGTACAAACACACCACCAGAAACCAAACTTCCTTCCTCACATTTGCGTATGGAGAACTGGCTTAGGCACATACCTGGAACAAGATGAAGACGTTTCTAAGAAGAAAATTTTCTAATTTATTATTCTCTTGTTTAAAGGAAAACAGGAACCACTTCATTGTAAAAGACTGTCTGGTTCAACTTTCCCTCCACTGCCTTCCTCCTGAGCCGTAATGCAGAGGAGTACCTGAGAAGCATATGCTTTTTTATTAGCAGAAGAGACAGGCTAAATTGGGATATGATTCATGCTTCCAATTTATGCTTTCTCTTCCTGCATTGTCAATGGCTAATGAGAGGTAATTGCAAAAGCTGGCAGAGGGAGGCACTTTTGGAAGGAGAGAGAAGAATTAGGGAAGGTGTAAGCAAGGCTGGATTTACTGTTCAGAGGCTTTTCGTTCCACTGCTGGTCTGCTCGTGACTTTTCAAGGTTGCTTCTGTCAGAGCTCGATATAATCTCCAAAAGTTAGAAATGTCTGGGGTCTGTCAATGCCCGTGGCACCCTGGCCGCTGCTCAGGACTGGTCAGGAACAGCAGCACTGAGCTCCACTGAGTCCTCACACCCCCCTGATTTTCAGATGAGCTCTGGTTTTAGGTCGAAGCAGAACATTTTGGTGCTCCCTAAAGATGGTCTCAGCCAAATTACCTGGGCACAGCTCACCATGGGCACAAAATGGTATCTACAGATAAAAGCCCTGCACCTCTTGTTTTCAGAGAGGAGCAACAGTGGGTACCTGGAAAATCTTGGAAGCCAACAGCTATTTCCCAGCATTGGGCTCTGAATTTGACTGCATTACACTCTTCCTGCTTTAATAACATTTATTATTAAAAGGCTTTTGTTGAGAATGGAGGCTGGGTTCAGTATGTGTCTATGAGGCAGACTGAAATCACTTGCCAAGAGTCATTAGAGGAGAGTGCTGACTGAGATAATTTTTCATCGTTTATTACTCATTTTACCCAGGGACCTCCCTAAGCAGGAGCTGGGGACCCCATGCACGAGTAGCCCCAGTGCAAACTTCTCCAAGAAACACAGTTTAAGATTTCAGGCAGCTCACGGGAGCAGTGGTCCGTGAAATCTCAGAATTCATCAACTCCCTGTGCCAGTATCACTCCTCTCCTTGGCTGAGAAAGGAGGCAGTCAGTGCCAGGGACAGGCTCAGATTCCCCAAATCCCTCACTGCAGTGCAATGTTGCACTCAGTTATGTAAAAGACCTGAGCTAAAGGATACTGCCATGTGTCCTGGCTGTTTCTGGCAGTTTAAATGGTGACACATCATCACTGCAGAAGCAAAGATTGACACAAAAAGGCACAGTCAGCTTGCAGCTTTGGAGAGCTCATACGTCCATGCTGTGATACCTCATCCTGGAAATGAATCTTCATTCTGGGAAAATCCTCATCCTGGGAAAAGCTGCAGCTCCACTTCCTGTTACAGCTGCACAAAGGGTTGATGCCTCCTTTGACATGGGCTAAGCCAGGCTTTAGCCTGAAAAATCATGGATAAACCGACAACTGTAAAGAACAATTATTGATTGTTCTTTAAAAAATAATTTATTAAAATTATCTTTCTTAGAATCAAAGGTAATATTCTGGCATAGCCTATCACATGCACCTCACAGGACTCCCCTTTAACTCTCCTCAGCCAAAATCTTTTGCCACCATGGCAGTGCACAAAGACCATGGCCAGTTGCATTGATGGATTCAGTCTAATTATCGCCTTGTACTTCTTTGTCTCTCTGGCTCCATCTGTCGTCCCCTGCCTCAGAGTTAAACTCCCGGCTCTGGGACGTGGACATTGGGGCTGTGCCTGATGCTTCACGGCAGGAACTTCAGGCACTGGAGAGATGTGAATAATAATTAATAAATGGAAGGTGAAATACAACTTTCATCCTCTGTAGTCCAGCACAGCAAGATTGGGTTCCCAGGGAACGGCAGTATATTTGTTTTCCAGATCGTTAGCTAATGCAAAGGAAAGTGAGAACATTTATTAGCCTCCCTCAGAATCACCTTTAGGAAGAATGAATATTCACAGCTATAAATAAGACTGTTTCAATTAAGTCTGCACATAAAAATGCTCCATGGTGTCACAGAAGGCTGTGCTATTCAAAAAGAAGTGCCTAGATGAAAGTATTTAAGGCTGTATTTGAGGACAAATTCACTTGTGAACATTCATTTCCAATGTTTCACAGTTAATCACTGGAAGTTATGATGTTTTCATCTCATCTGAATGTCAGCCCACAAGCTGAGATGCAGAAGAAACCCTGGGCTTGTATTTTTTTTTACCTGCTAATGGCAATCTGGTACCATAATTGCTTTCTTGTTCAACTTCAGATAATACATTGTGTTGGTGATAAGTTTTGTGTTTCTCTGAGCATCACTTACAAAGAGCAGCCACAGTGCCAAGCTGCTCATTACAACCCCTGGAGAAGAACACCCAGCAAGTGCCCCTGTGCCCTCCCATCCTGCAGCCCAGACTGTCCCAACACACCCCTCTTTTGCAAAAACACCCCCATTTTCAATACTGCCTTCAAAAATCTATAGGAATCAACACTTTGCATGGTCAAAAAATGTCTTGCAACAACCCCACTGGAAAAGTTCAGGCAAGGAAATGTATTTTAGGCTGTTGAAGAGCAGTACAATGTGTCTTCAACTCAGAAAGTCACTGCTCTTGACTAGCAGGAGCTGGGAGGATGCGTTAGGAATGTACCAGTATTTGCTAAGATGTCTTTGCCCTGTGCCTCTGGAGCCTTTTCCTGGTTGATCCCAGAGACAGCCAGGTAATGGGAAGAATCATCAGAACCAGCACAGCTGTCCTCAGGTTCCTCTGCAAACGGCATCATTCACTGAAAACGAAATAAAGAGAAAACAGTGGCTCTACAGCAAAATGTTTGCCATGGGAAAACGAAGGACGGGCAACAACATCATAAATGGGAATAAGTTGGTGACAAATCTGTCCCATCCAACCTTTCCTTTGCTATTTATTGAGAGAGCTGGGATGTGCAACCACTGTTCTTTAGTGGGCATTCACCACTCAAAGCACAGATGCATAGATCCCACTCTCTTCTTCACACATGTGAATTTATTCTTTGTAATAATACTCATAGTATTAAGAAGAATTTCAGAGGAGTTTATTAAATACCACTGAAAAACATGACACCAGCAATTATAGGGAATCAATGAAGATATTTGCTGGAGTCAATAACCTAAATTACTAACAAAAAAAGTAGCCAGTATAAGCAGATCATCTATACTTCTCTGGGATAAAAATCAGGCCCTGCATCTAAATATGGTATCAATGGCAACAGTCAATGTTCTAAAAAGGCTGTAGCCAGTTGCAAAACTGCCATAATACAGACAAAAAAAGGCAATATACTCAGAAATTACAAATTAAGTTCAGTTCATTCAATTCAGCCGATTTAAGGAAAAGCTATATCAAAACTGGAAACCATGACAGCTGTGTCACCCCGAGTAACAAACACAATGAGGCTTTGAGATGAACACCTACTATTAAGCCAAAGAGAGTAATCTATGGGCAGTCATGGTTCAGACATCCTGATTAGCCTTAATTAAAATTCTGATGATCAGGTGGCTGTGAAAGGAGCAAAACTTTTAAAGAATTTAGGCAAGTGCAAAAGGCTGGAGATAGGGTAATAATTAGGAATAATATCTCTTGTTAAATTTAATTCCTTTAGCCTTGAAATTACCATGACAGATTTCAAATTTAGTGGCAGTTTTCCAGTCCCTTAAAAGAGCTTAATTATATAGTTTAACACTTTGGGAGAGCTGATTCAGATAAAGCTACATGGGGCCCATATCAACTCCGGGGCATGCTTGAGTGGACTCAGATAAAGAAGGGATAGACATCCACTTGTTCAAGAAGCTTGAGACATCACATACCTGAAAGGGGGTTTTTCTGAGGCACCAAAAAAAAGTTTGAATAACTCTTCAACTTTCTCTTTTAATTAATAACAATCACTCTCATTCAATTTGCCTTTCTACTTCTTGATTTCAGCTGGGACGGAAAGCAAGACAGAGATAAAGCAGCCAAAACACTGATACTAACAGAACTTCTTAATCACTGGAATTGGATGGAATCCCTCTATCTCTAGAGCCCAGGAAAGACATCTAGAAAGATGAGCAAAGTTCAGATCTGAGAAGTATTCCTCTGAGTTACAGAACACCTTACAGTAGAAATCATCACTGTATTCTATTAACTGCTGTTAGTTTAGGAGGAAAGGTAAGATACTTAAGAAAATGTCAGCTCCAGAAGTTGTGTCAAATGGAAGAAATATTTCTTCTAATGTGCAGTTCATGACAAAGCTCTTTTGGGTTTTCAGGGCCAGGGAACATCTTGAACAATGGATGGATCAGGAGGATGATGAATAGCCTGAAATACTGATGAAGAACATTCTCTTCTCATAGAATCAAACTCAAGAAGATAGATGTTAATATTATTTTAAAGCCACCTTCATTGGATTCTGCCTTCTCTATGCAATCCACTTATATGATCTCATTGTCAGGTTAACTGAACACTTCACAGGTTTAAAGACATTTATTCTCCCAGGAGCCACATGAAGTAGGAAAATACAGTTGTCCCATTATATGGATTTGGAGCTGTGGCACAGAGCTGCAACGTCACACATGGCGAGGCAGGGAATTGAACACAGCTTTCCTAAATCCCACGTTGTCACCCTAACCACTGCTCCTACACATTTTACATCAAAATGAGTGGTTAAGCTTGGTCCCTGCTCTGGGTTTTCTCCTGTCTACATTAATCTCTGAGCACCTTAGCAAACCTGTGAGGGTGCTACAAGAGGATAGAGAGGGTCAGTGGAAGAAGTGCCCCATTTATTACAGCTCCTTGATCATGACTGAATGGATCACATGCCTTAGGATCCACTGGCAAAGGGTAAATAGTTCCCAGAACTCATCTTTCAGCTGCTGAGAATGGGATACAATACCTTACAAGAGTACAAATGAGCTGTCAGAGATGATAAAAGCAGGTACAGCCTGGACTCGATGCGCTGAAAAGGGTCATATTTCAGAAGTTCAAAAAAGGGTTCAAATTAAAAACAAGCAAACAAAAAAAAAAACCAACAAAAAGGACAACAACAAAGAACCCAATACTATTCCTGTGCAGCAAGAACAGCAAGAAACCCCAAAGCAGTTGTTCTAACACTGCTCAGAGGAGCCCTGGGAGGCCCACAGCTGCCAACCTCTGCAAAAAACTCCCTTAACTTGGTGGATCATGTTCCAGAAAAGATAATTAGTCAAGAGAATCTGTTCTGACACCCACCACCCACTCAAGCTTTGAACCTTGTGAGTTTCTGTGCCTGTGGACATTGGAAAGGGGCAAACATTTGCCCTTAAATGTTCTCTGGACCCAGTGATCTAATGGGTGCCACTCCTGAGCATCCTCGTGCACCTCAGGAAAATAGGAATGGGAGTATCTTGGAGGCTCTCATCTACCTCCAAGGTGTGACCAGCTTCACTTACATCATTCCTGAAGGACCTCTGTTCTGTACTGAGTGATTGCACATCCTCAGCTGATTTTCTTTCCCATCTTTTTAATGGGATCCAAACCAATGGATGTGTTGTGCCCTTCCTCAGTGTTGAATTAAGGCTCACAGTCATAGTGCAGCTGTTCTATGGAATTTTCCGTGCCTTTTCACCTTAAATTATAGCAAGACTCTCACCTGTAGAGTATCCTTAGCTCTGAGCAGTTTTAAACTTGCTTAAAAACTAACACCTCATCAGGGCCTAGACCTAATTTCTCCTGATACGGATGTGAATCCACCATCTGGACCTTGGCACAACCACACACCCAAACATTTTTAGGGAACAGATCAAATGTGGAAGTACTGCCAGCATGCTGCTGCACCAATAGTTTTGTCTTTCCTGCTGGATGATACAAACATTTCACAAACACGTACGCCAACAGATCTTCTCTTCATGCTAGCTCTGTCAGGACAGATTCATTTCATCATGCATGGAAATTGAAGAATTATTCCAGTTACATGCTCCTAATTGCCACCCTAGGTTTCCTCTTTCTGTGACCTTTTCTAAGTCAGATTTAAATTTGGGGTTATAAAGTCCTTGGAGAAAATCGAGATGGCCCAACCTTCTTATTTACTAAGGCTAAATGTCTTCATTAATCTCACAGCAACTGCTGCCATGTGATGCTGGAGAGGAAATGATGGGATATTTTTGAGATGAGGTGAGTGAAGGAAGGCGCAGTAGAAATGATGAGTTTCTGTATCTCCTCTGACTGCAGTAACCATATGGTTGCCAGATTTAAAGCTTTTAAAATGTGGCATTGACCTCTGATGAGCACAGCACCATGAGACCCAGGCAGGAGAACACAGGAGCCAAGGAGGCACAGAGGTGACAAGGAGGAATCCTACAAGCCCTGCAGGCCAGGGAGGCCTTTAGAATAAATTCCCCTGTTGTCACCACAGGTAACAGACTGGGACTAGTTCTGCACAGTGCTTCTGCTGGAGCCTTTGCCCAAGTAACACCATTTTAACAAAGGGTTCAAGATTTGTGAATGTACTACAGGAAATCCCACGTTGCTTGGGACAGCTGGTGTGGCAGCATGTGAGAGACTGGAGCCAACGTGCTGTTTTCCCACCTGGCAGTGTGTCCCATCTCCTTTTACAAGACACCTGTGGCAAATTCACCTCTAACAGGAGACTTTTCTGCTCCCTGAAAGATGAAGGTCACAGTCTGTGTTTTTATTTGTGTTTAATAAAATCACCAAACTTTGTTCTCCTCCATTTTTATTGCAGAGCTTAACCTCCCTGTACCCCATATTTCCTCTCATGGTCAAACTAAGAAGTCTTCATTTCCAATTTCTCATGTGTTGTTATAGTAAAAAAATTTCAGTCAGAAATTGGTGCTTGATACAGAACACCAGGAGAGCAAGATCCCAGCCTGATCCAGCCTTTCCATTACTACAGGGGTAAAGAGACCTTTCCCAGTTCTCTGTGCCATCACTAGGAAATAAAAGTAAAGGCTGAACTAGGTTTTAATGAATATGCATCGTGTAGATCTCTGCCAAACTGAAATAGTGTAGTGATTAATTATGGGCACACCGAGAGACTTGTCGCCGGCTAACATGAAGGGAAACTAAAGCTAGAGCAATTTAATTCAGAAAAAAGTGTTATAAGGATACGATGTAGCTTCATTAAATATAGATGCTGGTTCTTTTACTCTGCCACTGTTTACCCCAGCTCAGAAATCTCAGCCTTTTCCCAGCATGGATTCACTCACACGTGATAATAGCAATAGTAAAGCAACTGATGACACACGCTCCCAAGACACAGCTAAAACTCTCTTGCTTTCTGGCATAAATACATATGTCTGCAGAAGCTACTTTATTGCAACATTTATGTAAAATTCACTTCAGTACCCCTTGAATTTATTTTTCCTCGTTGCTGCAAATCGAGACAGATTGGTGCTCTGCCTTCCCCCCAGAGCAGACCCACATGCAGGACAAGCAGGGCTTGGGATATTTGCACGAATAGTGAACAATTCCCTGAACATCAAAGATGAATAGCAGTTCCTAATTGTTCTCACTTGCTTGCATGCCTCTGACTCACTCCTGAATTTTTGTTTTCTAGCAGTATAATTCACCTCTAATGCAAAAAGAAAGGAGCACTTCTGGCCATCTTTGAAGGCTTTGTGGCTGGAAGATGTTGACAAAGACCAGGGGCTAAATTGCCGTTTGTAAACAGTTCAGGAGGGGAAGAAAAACATTAAACAGAAATACAGGCTCCCTTTGATGAAACAGGTCTTAAGTTCTTGCTATCTGCTGTGTAAAAGCTCATCTCTTCAAGACAGATGCTGGCAGAGTTATCCTGCAGCCTCTTTATTGAAAAATACTTAGAAGTATAATAGCAGCATGATTTCAATATTGGCATATTTATACTAGAGAGTACAAGCAAGAGAGTTTTTCAGCATGAGCTTGTAAGCAATTAAAGAAAGACAAAAAGCTGAAACATTATGCCCCCTCACCACTACATATTCTGGCTGTGCGGCAGTTTGTGGACAAGCTGCTTTAGAGTGCTATTAAATGAATATTTCCAACCTATTTTCTTTGCCCCCTTGCTGGTACAGAAAGCTCTGTCTAAGTCATGAATCCAGCTACTCCAGCTTCAGAGAGAGAGAGCTAAATTCTCACTGGCACACCACCAGATAAAACCGAAACCTTTGAGCTCTGAAAACTGGAACCTGATCCCACCAGAGAATAATTTGACTTTCTAGATGCCTGGAGCACTCAAGAGCCCTAATGGTTCAATCCCCACAGCCCAGCACCCTCCTGCCCCCAGTACAGCACCGTTGCTTCTGCAGGAGGAAAAGGGGCAGACCAGCAGAGCCCAGGGAGGCGAGAGCTGGAGCAGTGACCCTCCAGCAGGGTCTGAGCAAAATCCTCTCTGCCCAAAGCACAGAGGGACCAGTCTGGCCAGAGCACCTGCTGCATGCACCACGATGCTCTAGGACACGAAAATAAGCCCTCTAACTTTTCACATTTCTGCCTGGGCCAGAAAACAGGCCTGGCTGTTTATTCTTTTCATATTTATATGTTTCTAGGAATGACCATGGATTGGAGGATGAGGTTACCACCTCTTCCATCCCCATTAGTCCACAGAACAGGCCATCAAACATTCTCCACCCCGTAGAAGGAATGAAAACAAGAAGGTACAGTTAACAAAACATGACTATGTTTACAAAAAGTGTGTGAGAAACTTTATCAAAGAATGAACACATAGAAAGACTGCAGAAGTCAGGGCAACACACCTGACAAGCCTGAAAATGCCAAAGCCAAGCGTTGGAAGGTGTAAGAGCAGCACTTGGCGTGACCCATCACCAACCTCATCTCTTCCTACCCCCGTCACCCTGCCCCAAGGAAGCAAGCTGCTTCCCTCTCCCTCCTTTCCTCCTAAAGCCTTGAGCTTGAGCAGGCTCAGCTTTGCCTTATTAGCTCTCCGCTGGTAGCATTTCCCTGACCTGCCTTTGACCCTTGGCAGGGTATTAACCCCTGAAATCCTCGGCTTTGCCTGGCCCAGCAGGGTTGTCAAAGGGCACTGGGGGTGAGATTGGGAAGTCTGGCTGTGGGAGCCCTGAATGCAGAGAATATTTCCCTGCCTGTTTTGAAGGGTTCTACCCCCCTGGACAACACTGTATTTGACCTTTATCCATGGAGAAAACTGCCAACTCTTTGGGAAGAACTAGAATCTACTTCAGTGAGAACTAAGTAATAGAGTGTTATGTAAGGTTATCACAGGGTGAAAAATCTAAAGGTGTTTGGTTTATTAATATAGTAAAGAGATAAAAAGCACAAACTCCAAGATGGTGGATTGTTGTTGTTTCTAGACTTCCTTCTTCTTCTTCTTCTAGTATGCCATATTGTGCAGTAGTAGGCTTCTAAAAGTTATTGGATGAAAAATTCTGCAGTTCCTGTATACGTGACTAAAGCATTTGTCTAACATTGGTAGAAAAGTGAAAATATCTTTCGTTTTTAGCTTTAATTGGATGATTTACCTTTAAGAAGGCCGTGTTATCTTGATAAGCAGGCATTCTGCTGGCTTTCTTCTGCACTTCTCTGTTGTGTGCTGTGTCTGGGTCATGCTAGTGACCTTACTTCTCTGATAAGACTTAATAAACTATCTTAAAGCAGAGAGTGCTGAAAGTTTCTTTAGAATCACTCCCCCATCAGGGGGAAAACCTGGCTTAGAGACACAGCTAAGTCAGGGGCTGGGGTCCACACCTGGCCAGCAGGCAGGGTGCTGCAAGGGCCTGGCACAGAGGGACAGCATCCCAAGGTGGGGCGTTTTCCTCTGTCTTCTCCCTTCGATTGCTCCACAAATGATAGAGAAAGTGCTGGCAGAGGAGGACTGGTGCCCTGTGGAAGATGTTGGCAGGGGTTGGGAGGTTGCTGACCCAGCCCTCAGAGCTCGGCAGGGCTGTGAGTGCCACAGTGCTCAGGGCAGAGAGCTGCACAAGTCTTCCTGCAGTTCAGAAAGGGGAATTTTAACATCACCTGCTATATTACAGAGCTAGGCTTTTGAGTCTTTGGAATCTTATGGGGTCTGGGATGTGTTTTGTCCTTCAAAAATGTAGAAAACTTTTAAAAACCTGTACAAATTGAGTGTGTCAGCTGAAGAATGAAACTGTAACCTATTTTCTTATTTGAGCTCTAATTTTATGCCTGCTGGTACTCACTTATACAGAACTTCAGCAAACATTTATATCTCTCTTAATTTTCCCTATTCCCTATTAATTTCTCTTATGTTCAATAAATGATCCTTTATGCCTGTTGGTTTAACACTTCCTTGCAAAGTTATTTTCCCCCATTTTTCCATAAGCCAGATATTTTAATTTCTTGCACTATGCCTCATTTGCTAGTAACAATGATGTATTTTCCCTTTCCCCATGTATTTATTTTTACTGAGAGATGCAGCCGTTCATCACATTCAAATGAAGAATTATTACTTAGCTATTATTATTATTGCTAGTGATGGTATGTAAACAACTATAATGATGTGTGGGCTTGCATAGGAGCAAAGACCACAATAAAAATGTTGCCTTAGGGGGAATGAATGAGGGAAACGTGCAAAGATTTAAGCAGAGCACCCTCTCCTTGCTGGTTTTATCTCTAATTGCTCTCTTCAGCTCTATTTCCTTTGGTCTGTGTGGATCCCTCCCCAAAATACACCCAGACCCTGCCACAAGGACGCTTGAGAACGTGAATGATGTGGGAAAAGGGGTTTCACTATTAATGTTTGGAATATGTATGGGTGCATGTGATGAGCAAGGGGTGCTTTAAGTGTGTGAGAAAGAGAAGAAGAGGGGCAGAGATGCATTACAGAGGTGATGGCACAAACAAGGCTGCAGGACAGCCTGCAGTGAAGTTTTTGGAGGCCACTGCTGGGTCACTTTGGGTGCTGGGCATAGCAACAGCACTTCTTACTCTGATTTCCTTGTCTGTGAAACCAGTATTTTTCATATAAATTCCTAATACGTAAATAGGATTACTCTGAAGCTGTGAGGCTCTGATGTTCAATTCTGTCCCAACTGGAAAAGACCAGCAATAAATTGTGTATTTGCTCAGCTGCTCAATGGCTGTTGTGCTGCCAGGTGCCAATGACTTTGTCTGGAGTAAGCAGGTAGGTGACAGGGAGAAACAAGCCCCACTCTAATTTTTAAGGACTTTAGTTATGCTTGCCGGCAAAGAAAAATCAGCAGAAAATGGGGAGGGAGCATGAAGAGAGCCAGAACTGAATGGAAAAAACCCAGTGCTTTGGCAGACCCATAAAGAAAATTCAGGCTAATAAAGAAAGTTCAGTCTTTTTATTCTCTGCTGCCAGCAATTTACTGCCCTAAAAATGAAAGCAGTTGGCTTTAGACAGAGCAGCCTTGAAGACAGTAAAATTTCAGTATCATGTATTGGCCTGGCTTCCCAGAGCACAAGTGGGAGGGGAGCAGAAGAAAGAGGGATCAGCCCGGTCATCCCTGGTCCCTCTGGGGACCCCTGCGGGTGGGACTGTCCCAGAGCCACCACGAACTTGCAAAAGATGATTTTCCAAATAAAGATCCGCCCTTGCTGCTGGAGGAGCCTTGTTACATTTTCAGTATATTCCTTAGTGCTAACCCTTTCTTGGTTCTATCTCAGTTTCCTTTCTAAGTTTCTCTTTCTAAAATCTTGTGGGGTTTTGGGTTTTTTTTGGTGTGGTTTTTTTTCTTTTTTTTTAATACCAATAATGCTCAACAATGAGCACTGTGAGCAAACCAATGAGAGGAAAATCCACTTAGGATCTCCAAAGACCTTACCAAGCAGTTTGTGCAAAGAGCTGACAGAAGAGGAGAAATAACTTAAAACATATTTTATGGATTCAGAAGCCTGTTCTGAGATAAATATTTTAGCCTTTCTTCTCCAAAAAAGAGGGGTTGAAAGTGTAAGAAAGATGGAGAAATGAAAAAATCATCTGTGTCAGGGATATGGCAAATCGCTAACCAAACACTTTCAAGATTTAATGTATACCAGAGCCCTAAAAGCTTTCATATTTATTACAGCTATTTTGAATTCCTTACTGTATTTTGAAAGAGCTTCCCTAGTTTAAAACACCATTCAGATTTCCTGTCACTTTTGTTCCCAGTTGCCTTTCAACAGCCAGAGTAATATACATAAAATAACACACACTCACTGCATTTCCTTGGTGCCACTGGGGCACAGACCAGGCCCAAGATTTTTCACAATGCTGATGGTTCTGCCCCTGGATGCTGGCTTCTGTCAGAGTCAGCACTTAGCCAACATGATCAGGGCAAAAAATGAACTCCAGGGTGAAGAAAAGCAGTGAAATACTTTGTTTCCTGTGATTTTTGGGGGACTGGGAGCAAAGGCAATGGTCCCCACTGGTGCCAGGCAGCAGAACACCAGAGCTGACTGCTGCCTCCATCTGCACATTCCAACAGCAAACACCAAAATGCAGAGAACTGGGAGGAGAAAAATAGCTAGATCTGAGGGCTCCAGATTATGGGAGTTAAGGGGCCCAGACTAGTTCTCCTCTGATAATCATACCTTCAAAAATTCTCTTACTTCGGCGATATTCACTATAATATTCTCCCCATTCTTCTGTCGTAGCCTTGCTACTTTCATTTGACTTTTTGCCACTTTGGTTTCTAACTCTCCATCCCTTCCTCCTAAAAAGACCTTTCTCAATTTGTTTGTTTGCTTGTTCCCTTCCACAAGATCCTTCAACAAAATCACAGGCTGTCAAAAGCAAAGGCGCCTGCATTCCTGAGCCCTCGCTGCTTTGCCGGGTAATTTATGAAAATGGAAGAGCCTGTTTCAAGTGTAATCCAATTTGTCCTCTCTCAGCACCATAAGCACATTTGGAGCCAGATAAGACAATTATCACATGGATCTTTAATACCTGCAATTTATAGCTAAAAGCTTTGTTCTGATAACTTTGTTTTCAAGTGCCACGTGCTGAAGCACGGGCAGCAGAACCCTTCCTACCAGAAGAACCCTTCCCTACCCAGCACGACCGTGCCACCAGGAATTTTTGGGAGAAGAGGAACAGGGCAGGCAGAAGCCAAGGCTCAGCTCCTTGTCCCCAGGAGCTGTTAGGAAAGTGCTCGATGCTCCCAGCACCTCCAGCGTGAGGAGGGTTTGGAAGGCACACACAGAGTTGCTATTGAAATGTGTTTCCATCACCACTTAATTTTCAGTCACCAAATGTGACCTGAATTTGTTACCCTGAGCACCCTGCAGAGCAGGGACCCACAGATTATCCAGAGACATTCCAGGCTGAGCACCAAAAAGTCAATATTTTCCAGAGAGCTCAGCGAAGTTGCTAGCAAGCCTGCAAACATTTACTTTTTATCATAATGCTTGAATACTGATATCACAATGCATGGCTGCTCATTAAAAAAATAATCTGCTTTCTAATTGAATTACTGACTCTTTATCATTGTTTGTGACTCAGTGTGCAGAAATGAAATATTCTAATTATTTTATGATAAGAAATGAAGATGGGAACTTATGATTTCATCGTGTGGAATGGTCTGTGACAGGGCCTATGTTCATATGATAAGGTCTGATCTGATAAAGAATTAGCTTGTCTCACTTATATGAGTAGGAGTATTTTGAGAGCAAACATCAGACACTTTCTAGATCAATTTAATGTGCAACCTTTGAGCATTATTAGTGTTTGCATTTGGTCAACAGTGAAAAATCAACTATATTCGACCACACACTGTAGATTTGCAAATTGAAAAGTGAGACATTTTTGTAAGGAAAGAATTAATTCATTTCAAAATGTTTGCAATTCTGTAAGACAAAGGCACAACAGTTTAAGGCCACACTACTCCTCATAGCTATGCATCTAGGGCACTACCCTACTTTCTTATCAATCCAAACATAAGAATATTTTATACCAGTTACGAGTTCAGGCTCTTTGATGTTTATGTGCTTCTTTGGTGAATTTTCCTAGGAAGATCTTATATCTAACACCATTTTAGCTATCTCTTGATATATCCAAGCCATCATAATATCTCAGCTCAGAAGGTCTGTGGTGCATTTCTTTAGGGACTTCATTAGTGGAAGATATCCTGACTCAGTAGATGGGCTACTTTTGATGCATCATTCATACATACAATATTCAACTCTACATCACAGGCTTGTTGGGGGTGTATCTTGTGTAGCAATTTATTACAGTTATCCAAACAGTGTTTTAAAATTAAAAGGTTTTTATTTGCATCTGTATAACATTAAGGAAAGACTTCCAAACAATAAAAACCTTGCTATCAGCTCGTGCCCTCATGACCAATTAGCTTTTTCTCCATAGATAATTTGACCTGAAAGTTACCCAGGATGTTCCAGAGCAAACAGTCGAGCACAGGAAGCCAAGAGTGCACAGAGGGAGGAGATGAAAGAGGGGATTCTTCGAAGGAAGGAAGAACTGCTCAGATTTGGGATAAGTGAGGAATGGATTGAGCTGCTCAGATGTTGGTGCTTCTCTCCTACACCTTTGCCTTTACAAGGAACAGCAATGGCTCACAGTCAAAGCAGATAAAGTCCTTTTGTTAGCCTGCTCATCCCAAGGGAAATCGGTCACATTTAGCCAGAAATAAAAATTTCAATGAGTAAATGATGAAATGGGAATTCTACCTTTTCTGGAAGGTGGTATTTGGCCCTAGGACAGGCAGAGATTATCCATTCTCTATGCTTCTTATTTATAACTTGAGCAGATGACAGCTCTTCTAAAAGCAGACTGAGGGTTTTTAGACAGTCTGAGGTTTAAAATTAGGCACTGGAACTAATAGGCTGTTATTGTCTCATAATTATATTTGACATGATGCTCTTAACTCTTTTCTGAAGCCTCGTGGTGCACCGAAGGCAGTCAGGGTGCCGTGACTTCCCTGCAGCAGCAGAGATCAGCCCCAGCAGAGATCAACCCCAGCAGGACATGGGGGTGTCGTGACTGCTGCTCTTCCCAGCTCCCCCGGACACCCCACAGAGGCCCCAGCTCCACAGGAATAACCCACGGGGTGAGGCTGTTCCTATAGCTGCAAACCTAAACCAAGGGATGCTGCTTGGCATTGCTGCTTGGAGACCCTGCTGGGAGGTGCCGTTCCTGATCTGCTTCTTCCTTGCACTGGGAGCAGAGGAAGCAATTTGTTGTTGGCTCGTCTTAGCAGGTCCTTACAGCACTTCCAGCAGTGGTTCAGGTGCCCTGGAATGAGCAGCTTGCCTCTGGAGCTGAGTCCTGCCAAGCAAAGGTTTGCTTTCCTCTGCCACCCTCCTGGTGGTGTGGGAAGCTGTAGGACCTTTTCTTCATCTTTTCTCATGGCTTGGAGATCTGAGCAAGCACATTCTCATCACAGGGCTCAGGCAGGCACCAGCCTCCTGTCAGCAGAAGGAAGAATAAAGGATTTTAACTCAAGTCCCTTTAGTTGCACAAGGCATTCAGGAGGTTCATGTTTGAGGGTTTTTTGCCCAAGCTGCTGGAGCTGTGACCTTCAAGGTATCGCCTTGACAACTTGTGCTTTTTAATAAAGCACAGTCTGGTGGAAGGGAGTTAATTTACATGGGTTTTCATTCTCTGTGCTCTGTCATCAGTGCACCAGACTCGCTTATTGAATTCCCCTGTCGATAGAGCAACCAACTGCAGCACATTCACATCCAGCAGCCCAAATGAAGCACCTGTTCTCAGTTACTTGAGGATTAATTTCTCTTTTCCACTTAGTTTCCTTTCTTTCTCTGTTTTTGGCTTCTGCTTCTCCTGGCACCAACACAAGTACTAGGAGCTCCAGTTGGGGATGCAGCCACCTTAAACAGCCCTTTTATTTGCTTAGTGCCTTTTCTTTATTTCCCTTGCTCTGCTCTTTCAGCTGCCTCTCTGTCATCGGAAGCCCAGTTCAAAACAATCTGTGCAACCTAATGCGAGCCAACATGATCTTTTATGGCAGAGTTGTATAAAGCCAATAAATGAAAAGGAAAAACAACCATATTCCAGGCAGGTCTCTTGGGCTTACCGGGTCCTGCCATCAGAAGAAGCCTTGAACCCACAAAATGCTTGAGCATATGAGCACCTTAAAGAACCAAGAAGATCCCTCAAATCCACCCCTTCACCTGGGCCATGTGGTCCCACGGGTCCTTAACCACATCCCAGAGGAAGAGTGGAGGACTCACTGCAGGCTTTTGCAGTGCCTAACACACAGGTTGTGGTCTGACCCAGAAACCATTATTTTGTTTCTCCAGCTGCTGTGCTGGAACAGAGCAAGGAATGGGATCTTTTAGAGTGTCTAGGGATGGATGTTATGGGTTAATTAATGCTTCAGCAGAGGTGATATATAAAGGAGAGTTATATGCATGTTTAAGGTGATTCATGCCGCCTCACTGGATTGAAGTCTAATGGGAAACTTATTTCACTGTATTTATGGGTAACGTCCATCCATATCCTAGATATCTCTCCAGGGAGCCTTCTCTCCACGGCCATCCAACTCCTCTGAAGAAATATGGACTCGTCAGTACCCATCTTGGCTGTAAATCTGCAATTAAGAGAACGGTCCATTTCCTTCTCTGCCAAGCCAAGATGCTAATTCCTGGCAGGTTCCTCCAGCCAACAAGCCCCCTCCCCTTCCCTGCTGCAGCCCCCCGGTCTGCCACCCCCACCCAGGGCAAAGAAAGCCTTTCACAGGGGAGCTGCATCTCCCCAGGCTGACTTTGCAGCTCTTTTCTCCCCCTTCTCAGAGCCACGGGATGCAGGGATGGGACAGAGCTGAGCCTGGGCTTGGCTGGATGAGCTGCTCGCTGATCCCAGCACAGCCAGTGCTGCCCTCCCTCATCCTCATCTTCCCTTGTCCTTCCCGTGAGGTTTGATTCACTCCTGCCCTCAGGCAGAGCCATTTTCACATCGGACCTTCAGGGCTATCTTTTTTACGTGACATTATGTGATTAATTTCCTGCTGAGATGGCAGGAATAAAACAGTGACACGACAATCTGTTTAAATTCCTTTTTCTAGCTTCTTCTTTTCCCTTTTCTTTTATTGTTTCTTGGCTTATGCTAAGCCTCAAGAAACTGCTGTCTAGTAACCCTCTGCCATCTGCTGTGCTGCTGTCAAGGAGGAGCCATGCCCAGACATGGTTTGTCTTCCTTCTTTTTCCCTTTTCCCTCTGCCAGGAATTTGCATGCTCACAGCTCCCTTTGGGCATATTCTACCTCCACTGAATCAAGGGCCACAAAGGTCTGGGCTGCTAAATTAATGTGCAGGCACACTAACATCAAACTAGTCAGAGCCCAGCATCATCCTATTTATATTTATAACCTGTAAATATATTTGTTGTATAAAAATACACGAATGCCTGCATGCAGCCATGTACAAGAGCATGTAAACAACCTGAGCACAGGTTTGGGGGCAGAGAGAGGCAGAAGGAAGGGAAAGGAGAATTGCAAACTCTGGTGCACAATTCCTGGAACAGTCCCAGACCAGAGCCCTGAGTACAGCACGGCTGGGTCGTGACTGAAACACAGAACTTGCTCACACTGAGACAGGAGTTAAAGGGCACCAATTCAGAAGACTTCCTTGTCTGAAATGAAGCTTTCAAAAACAGAATTACAGAGAAAACTCAATAATCTGGATGCTTCAATGAAACCACAAAGGGGTTTTCATTGCATTAAGAAACACCTTCAAACCCCATTTTTCCCATTAGGCAAGTCCTGGGGATGCAGCAACAGTCTGGAGGTACCAGTGATGCTTTTGAAATATGCTGGGAACTTGGTGCATGTGAATGTGTCTGTGCCTTGTGGAGCACAATGGGTTCCTGACCTATTTGGATGCCAGACATGAATATATAAATATTAAATAACGGTTAAACTGCTACATCAATTCAATATCTTGACAAAAACCTTTGACTGAGGCTTTTTCAAACCAGAAAGATTTAGGCTGTTTTCCCTTTGGGACAGTTTTATCTGAGTGTGGTGCCAAGTTTACCCCATTAGAGCTCTTTGCCGAGTCGAACTCATGCACATGTTGAACAAAGGAAAGTGCAAAGATTCCTTGAGCCAACAAAGACAAATCTCAGGCTCATCATGTCCCTGTTGCTGCCCAGCCTGAGCTGCAGGAGGTGGCTGGGGCTGAGTGCAGCATCACCCCACAGGCTGTGACCACCAGCCACGGGCACGAGCAGGAGCAGGAGGGAAATTTGGCAGCTGAAGGCAAGCAGTTGTAGCAACAAGCAATGCCTGCCCTCCCTCCAGGTCCACAGGGAATCCCACTGGTGCAGATGGCTGGGAAAAGAGAAGGGAAAACAGCAAAGAAGTCAACCAAGTACCCACAGGGAGGGTGGAGGAAGGGTGACTGTGACCTGCATCAGTGTGGCTGCAGGGGCTTTGGACCATCAAGGTGGGTGTTGCTGGGATGAAGAGTGAACCTGGGGACGTGGATTACAGCATGCCAAAGTATTTAAGCTCTGTTTGTCACCACTGTCTGTCTCAGTTGGTTCCTTGGCTTGTTTTCTAGCCTTAGACTTTGTTCTGACTCGGACTCACCCAGAGTTTGAAAACCCCACAGCTCACTGATAGCACAGCCTGGTGCTTCCTTCCTCCTTTTAATCCCGTGTTGGTACAGAAGTGGTTCCCCAGGAGCTGCAAGGCTGTGAGAGGGCAGCTGTGGCAGGCTTTGCTTTCTTGGGGTGGTGGAGGATGGGGAAGGAAGGAGGAGGAGCAGTGCAGGAGGGTTTTCCTGCCTGTGCCACTGTCACAGTGTCTGTGACACCCCTGCCTGGCACGAGACCCTCCCCTGGCTGCAAAACCTCCCCTTGCCCTCCCCCATCTGCTCTGGGCCAAGCTCTGGGCCCCTTCTCCAGCACAAGTTTTCCATCCTCATGCTCTGAAGACATACTGGATCAAATTCTTTTGGCACAGGCACTGGCAAAGTGATCTCTGCATACAGTCTTTTCTTGGGAATTACTTTGGGATACAGTTTACAGCAAGAAGTCCTTACAACTTTTCAAAGTTGTCCTTTGCAACAGCAATGAGCTGCACAGTTTGAACCCAACACCAAGTCAAGGCATGTTGATGAGTTTGCCAAGACTGTGCACAACTAAATAAAATGATGGTGTTACCACACTCACTACCAGATTTTTCTGAATTGGTCAAAGATTTAGGGTCTCTGTTAAAGATTCTTCTGAACTGGATTTTATGGAATATATGTGTTTTCACACGTCTCCTCTGTTCCAAATCCAAGAATGCATATCTTGGATCAAACTGAGATACTACAAACTATAATAAGAGACAATTTGTATCTGAGATCCCCCTCATAAATCACCCAGAGTGGCAGAAGGGGGAACTCCCTTCCAATTCAGAGAGATTAAGTGACTTGCCCAAGGTCACACAGGAAGCCAAAGCCAGAGCCAAGATTTCAATCCAGTTCTCCAGCAAATGCCTTAGCCTTTAAGTCTCCCCTTTCCTCCTCAACACAGAGTGAGAAAAAATATTGCAGAAATCTCAAGTTCAAACTACTTGCTACTTGGAGAGCAGCCCATGTCCTGGCTCTTTTATCAGTTTGTGTGGAAAGACTCCAAGACATTACTTATATTGACTCAATATTAAATGGCAATAACCACCACAACAGATTTACTGTCTGGCAATGTCTTCCTGTCTGCTACGGTAACAGTAATGATAATTTTTTTTTTTTCCTCATTAAAAGATTTAGGTTCTTAGTCCCTCTAGCAACTTTTTGAATTTTCCTGTTCCTGGGAAGATCAAATCCTTATCCACACTTTTTTATCAGGGAAAGATCACACCTGGTGCTATTCTACTGCGTGAGGCAGGTTTTGCCTGGGAGTGATTTTGTGTTTGAAGGCACCATTTGACTTTTATGCTGTCAGTGCCACGTGGCAGCAACCCATGGGCAGATCAGGGGTGCTCTGGGAGGACAAACATCTGCTGTTTCCTGGGAAAGGTTCAGCTCCAGTGCTGAAAGAAGTGCCTGACAGTCATGGTGAGAGGCAATGAGAGGCTCTGACATTGCTGTGCTGCTGAAAACCAGCAGGATGTGCAACACGAAAAAATCTTAATTATGGACCTACAATGAAGCAATACGTTTGCTCTTTGTGCTGCCTCAGAGGAGGGTCAAAAATGGATAAAATTTTGGGAACCTGGTCTCAGGCATTCATTCATTGCACCAAGGCAGGACTTTAGAGCTGTTATGTGTCAGAAAGCTGCCTTAGCACTTGGGCTGAACGAGTGCTGCCCCATCCCAGCCTTCTGGGGCAGGGCTTTGAGCCCTGGGACTGCCACTGGGCAGCAGGATGGACCTTATTCCCATGGAAACCCTGCACCCCCTGAGGCTTGGTTCTTTGATACCAATTTCAGCAGGACCAGGCTTTCAAGCTATGTTTGCTCATTAATTTCTCTTTCCTTTCCTTGCCCGAGGGCAGTGCAGGTGACTGAAGTGACGAGTCCAGTTTCGGTGGTTTTGAGCTGCAATTTGCCCTTGCCTGTTGTTCCCAAACCACACAAACACTCATCCAGGCTGCTGCAAACGCCAAAAACAGCCTAAGGAGCTCTGGTCCTCCCTTTTGCCCTACAGAAGAACAGCAGGAGGCAAGAAAGAAGCAGCATTAAGGCAGCGTTTGTTTGTGCTGGCTCCGTGCGTGCAGCACTGGCGCGAGGGACCTCTTCCCGGCTGAGCCATATGCTGGAGGGAAGAGAGGGAAACGAGAGATGAATGATTTCTCTGCCACCTCCCACACTCAGCCCGGCTCTGAGAGTCTCACCTCGCTCTCCACTGCTGTTGCTCTCTCATTAGGAGCAATCACCAGACTGCTGCTGTCCCAGGGGAGCGTGGTGGCCTCTGCTCTGCAGCGCCAGGCTGTCCTCTCCCTGGGCTGCTCTTCTCCCACTCACCTCCCTTTAAATCTTCATATATATATTTATTTTATCCACACGCATCAAAGGGGAGAAGGGAGAGAAATGTCAACAATTAATCTCAAGATTGGTGCTGAAGTTCTGCTTTTCCATGGCAAATGTCAGAATCTGTATCCAGCCCTCCAAGAGATGAAATAAGGCTAATGAGCTTGCAGTGCTGGAGGTGTGGTTCTGTGCCTGACCCTGGAGGGACAGGGAAACAGGCAGTAGAGGAAATATTAAAACCAAACACTTATTTGCAGAGTGTCTTTGTTCTTTAACCACTCTTTGATAACAGGGTGCCCAGCTTTTCCGTGCTGAGCAAGCACAGCACTGGTTCAGGATGATGCTTAAGTTTATGTTTAAAATTGAGCTGTTTTTGCAGGAGTGCAAGTACGTGCAGAAGCACCATCCTGAATAACAACACACTGCACGTGGGGGAAGGAGAAAGAGGAGCATCTCTGTTACATGAGTCAGAATCTCATTAAAGAGAATCTCTGTCCGGGCTTTTCCTTCTTTGCTGACCTTGACTACCCCGTTTGGTACCCAAGTGCCACCCAATAAATCTAACGGGGTTTGCAGGTGATGAACATCTCTGGGCTTTCACTGGGGAGGTTTCCAGGGAAAGCAGGAGGGATGCTTGGGCTCAGGCAGTGATCCCAGCCCAGGCACACAGAGGACACACTCCCAGTGAGACCCTCCAGCCTTGTCATCATTACCACGGGATATTTTTTCCTGCACGGGACCACAAGGTAACTTTCCCTCCCCCAAATGCTCTGCAAACTGGTAACTCTGAGGGATTTACTCTGCAGCACACAACGCACCAGGCTGGGAGAATAACCCCAAGATACCCCTCTGTGGTGGCAGCAGTGAGGTGGGCACCACCCCAGTCCTGTGCCTGGGAAGTGAGTAAATATTTGCACAGTATTTTGAAGAAGTAAGGTAGGACTGAATTATTCATTCCAATTAGATACTTTGCAAATGTTTCCCTTTTCATCTCATCTTAATTCATTTCTGAATGAGTTTGAATTTCATTTGGTGCATTTCTTATAATTGACCAGATGCTGTTTGGGCACGGAGTTTCCAAACAGCCTGGGCTGTCTCACAGGCAGCTCTGACTCTTTCCCTCCCCACCCCCCCACCCGCTGTTCTTGATTATTATTCCAGCTATATGCCTGGCCATATGTATTCTTTCTGCTTCCTAATTACTCTGAAATTTTTCCAGGGGAAAACTGAACCAGCATACTCCTGTTTGATTGAATTTTTTCGATAGAAGATCTGAGGATTATTCTGAATAGGAAAAAAAAACCATTCACCCAAGGAGCTGTGAGGAACGGACTGCAAGCATCCAAAACCAGACTGGGCTGCTTTACTGGGCAGAGCAGTTCAGAGCTACCTCTCTCTTTTATATCCTCTTCTTGTCCTCTCCTCTTGATTTTCTCATGTTCAGCCTTGTAAAATCCGGATCATCACCAAGCTCTGGAAAGTGGAAGATCGTGGGTTTCCACGTGATTTTGGATGTGCACTGAGGTTTGTGGGTGATGCTGGCGAGGAACTCGCAGCCCCCTCTGAGGGTCGGGCGAGGCGAGGCAGGGCTGGCATCAGCTGCAGTGTCCTTGGAGCAAAGTTTCACCTTCTTAACAAGCACGGGCAGTTCCACTCCACCAGCCGGGTTCCACCCCGGCCCCTGCTGTGGCTGTTCCGAGGCTCTGATGGGAATTTCCTATTAATCTACAGCGAGCGCAGCTTTTGTGCTGGATGCCAACGTTGCAGGCACTTGCTTGGGACTAGAGAACTTTTAACTGCTGACTGTGTCTATTCTTAGTTTCCTCTTCCAGCAGTAGAAAATAACGATCCATCAGCTCCAGTGGAACACTGCTGATTTACACCTGCTGAGCATCCAGCCTAAGGTGTTTCATTTTTCCCACCATTAAAAAAAAATAAATCATAGAATCGTTCAAGTTTAGATTATGAAAATGTGTTTTTCCTGATGGAGCATCTGGGCAGCACATTTAGAAGAGTTCCTCCTCTCCTGCACAGTACCAAGTACTGGCATTATTTTGTATCATGTGATGATTTTTAAAAATGTATTCATCTTTCGCCTTCTATTATCTTGGATCATTAGCCAGCATCCTGTTATGCAATGTGATCAGTGAAGCCTGGTGCAGCACCTCACAATGTGATATCATTTCTCAAACAGAGCATGCAGTGGGGAAGAAATTAATTTCTCAAAGCTGCAGCATCATTACTGACACAGGGAAATCAGATGGCTTCCCTAGTTGTTTTAAAGGATTTAAATGCTCAGGCTGAACACTGAACTGAGAACACTGGAGACTTATTTAATGGATCCATTTCCAGGACAAGAGGGCTATTTTTTTTTTAGGATGTGATTACATTAGTGAATGAAACTTTGCTGTGCTCTCCGAGGTTTCCTTCTTGTTTGGAGCTGTCAGAGCAAACTCCCGTTTGTGGACATACCCCAGAGAAAAGGAGAGGAAGGCACAGGGAAGAGCAGATCTCCATGCACAGCATCTCTGATAACCTCCAGCATAACAATAATTTAATGAATGCCTCCAGGGCAGCTCCACTGTTCCTGGGCAGGGTGCAAGCTGGGGATCTGCTTAGCCATGGATTCATCAGAGAAGTCAGAGTGCTGCAGTCATGGCTCAGAGTCCTAGAGCATCCCTCTGCACAGCCCCCCTGTTCTGTTCTGCAGGGCTCAACACTCTGCACTCCAAGACAGGCTTTGTCCCAGGGGAGGATGAAATCAGTTCTGTCATTTTCTCCTGAACAAATAATAAACTGACCTTCCCTGGATAAACCACTGGAAACAGGAGAAAATCCCCACACTTTCTTGTTCAAATGCGTGGACCCCTTTTGTACACCCACGGTTTAGAAGTATGAATCACTCGTGCAGAGGCATTCGTGCAGATCGAGTGCTGTGCAACACTTTGAAAAATTACCTCCAGAAATATGGTTCAAATGATGCAAATCCAAGGGACGTGATATGGTGTTCAGAACTCATTAAAATCTTTGCTTCAAGAAGTTTCCTTAAAAATTGTTGTCTGCGCTGGAACCAGGCACACAGTCTGAGCCTGGAAGGAAAATTGGTTTGTTTCTTCCTTGGGAATGGAGTAGCCAAAGTTCATTCCAGATATTGCCATGCACTTTTTCATCCCTAAATTGTTATGCACAAATAAATAAAGTAAATAAGATGTTTGTCCTTGCCCACCAGCCCAAAAGGTGTGAGAGGACATTGACGTTTCTGCTCAAGCTGTGACCTGCTGTGCGTGCCAGCAGCTGGTGGAATTGTCTCTCAGGGGTGAAGAGGACACCTCCCCATCTGCTTTGCATTTATTAGCCTTGACTTAAAAAACCAGACACACATTTTGCAGCAGTGCAGCTGAAAAGCTCATTTTTTTGCTAGGAGCCATGTCAAGCAGAAATCCAGGTAAGTGCCCCAATGTCATTACAGCCTCAAAACCTGAGCACGGAATGAAGACACTGACCCAGCCCAGGGGAGGGGTGCCTCAACCCCTCCACACCACAGCAAAGTAGCTCCCACCGAGGTAACCACAGCAAATTCCTAATTCTTCTTCATCCAGCCATGATCACAACAGCTCTCTCTGCTCTGGGGGCAGCAGAGACACAGGATTTTTGAGGATCACTCTTGGAAGGAGATGAAATGACCCCTAAGGCTCCCGATGTCACTGCTGGGCTGGTCCTGGTGGGATGTTTTTTTCAGACAGCCTGGGCTCCAGATCTCACAGCAGCAGAGTGACCCCGCAGGCAGCAAAGCCCTGCTGCTGCCCATGGCTCCAGCCCTGACATCCTCCAGAGGCTCAAGGCAGCTCCTCCACAGCCACCCCACTCTCCAACTCTGCCAGTCCTTGAAACTTTCTCCAAGGGCCTCTGGAAAAACTATTTTCTCCCCTCGTTTGTTCCCTGCTCCTTTAGGAATACAGCATTTGTGAGCACGTGCCTGCACTGGGCAGCCCTGCACACCAGCTTCTGCAATGAGTTCTTTCTTTCTCGTGCACATCTTAGGGATGCAAATTTTTGCAAATGAGAAATGTTCTCTAACGTTATGGATACAGTTTATTTTTGTGGAGATCAGAGGATCTGGCAATGTTACACAGTGATGACTTTATTCCAACTGAAAATTCAAAAACTCATTGAAATACTGTCAGTTGTGTATTTAGTTTTTCTGCTGCCAGTTGGTGAGAGGAAGGGCACAGATTACAGGCACATTCCAAATGTTTGCCTTTTCCCTGTACTTTTTCAAACGGAAGAAACATGTATCAAAAGGAAGCAGGAGATTTCCCTTTTTTCTTCTAATATTCCAGGCCAACCAGACCTTCAGCTGCTTTAAGAAGAATTCACAATGAAAGCAGCAAAGCACAAATTGCAGATATACCAAAATTTTTGCCCTTCCTCCTCCATCCCCCTAATATTGGGCCAACTTTACAAATGGTGCAGTTACCAGGTGTCTAAGCAATATGACATTGCTGCTTTATTCTCCTTGTTGCCCAAAGCTGGGCTCGATGGACACATAACTCAGTGCTAAAAGGAGAGTGGTACTGCCTGGGTCTTTAACTCATTTTTCTATTAAACTGAACCCATTTCTATTATGCAGTATAGAACCCCTGGCAGCAGAGAGCAGCAGGGAAGGCAGGTATTCGTCCTGCAGCTTTACAACAGAAGAAACCAGGACGGGAAGTTTAAATGATGTGCCCAAGGCTACACAGCACAAGAGTGCCAAATTGTAGGTGGAAACCAGCAGCCCGTGGTCCCCTCCCTTCACTTTATGCTGCTGCAGAGTTGAAAGAGGCATTGCCTCCCCAGGCCAGGAAGGCTGGAATTTCCGTGCCTGCAGCCTCTGTTAGAAATACTAATTTAAGTTTCAGTTATTTAGTTTACAAAGAGAAATACTAAAGGGAATGTTTGCAAGAGGTTTCCTGAAGCAGGCATGCAAAGCAACAAAGACTTTACTCTGGCATATTTCATGTCTGCATGAAGGACCCGGGGAGTGGCCAAATGAAGGATGGTAATTCATTTCCATTCCTTTTACTTATTTTTGCCTGTTTACCCATAAATCTGTTCTTTGTTTAACATAAAAAATAGAAACACTTAGGATGACAGCCTCAGACATGAGAGATTGATGAGCTGATGGGGAGGAGGCTGAGCATTCACTCCTTCGTTCCCAGGGACTAACTCACTGAGGGACTTGCATCTCTTCTGCTGCTAATTAGGAAGGGTTTGAAGTTTGTTAAGGACTTTGGAGTACAAGGTTGTTTCTTGTTTGTGTGCACATCAAGCCTATGAGTACCCTGTGGGTAGTTCAGTCTGGTTTTGCAGTAGCTGGGAAGGATTTTGGAAGCAACAAAGGTTCTGGCTTAGAGGTGAGATGCACAGGTATGAGGATAGATCATTGTCATCACACTAGGAAGGAGGTTTTTCATATTCACCCTGCTGGTAAATCTCCAGTAGCTCGATTTACATGGAGCATCCAGAACTTCCTCTGCACCTCTTGCATTGTGTCTGGTGGGTATTTAATACAGCAGAGAAAGGAATGATGAAACCTGGCTTGGAAGCATGCGGGAAGTTTCAGAGAATTTCTGCACCAGTGAGTAGCCTTTATTCATCTCTGCTGTCTCTATGAAGGAAAAAAAGCCTCTGAAGGAAGGACAGTCCCTTTGCCACTAAAACCAGCTTGGCTGATAAAAGTTTGCAGAATCCAGTTCAGAATCTGGCAGATGTTAATAGATGAAATCCTACTGATATCATCAGTATAAATTTCGTTGATTTCAGGGGTATTAGGCTTCTTGACCAGGGCTGGAGTTCAACAAAACCTGTAGAAAACACATCCTTTTTTGATGCTGTGCTGCACTTTGTTTACAAGCAGACTACACAACTGAAATGCTTGTCAAGCCCCTGAAATTCATGACAGAATTCCTGTGACATGAAGTGATGTGGACTTTTGCATCACCCACACCCAATGTTACCCTTTTTGTCTCTAATGACTTCCTTCTCCTCCTATGGAACTTGTAAACAATGTTGCTCTAGGAAAGAGTGAATGGAGTTTGCCAAGAGCCTCATTTCTGTGTTTGACATTCACAGATGGTCAAAGAAACAACCTCTGCCAGAAGGATGCACCAGAACAGCTTTGAAAACCAGGGCCTATGCATCCCATCTTCTGAGTTCATGAGCTTATTAAGTTTTTAAAACCAATTCTGTAATTCCCTTTAATTCCAATAACCTTTGCATGGATTGTTGACACTTCTATTGAAACTGCCAGATGCTGTTAACGGGAGTTGCCACTCAGTTTTACATGTGCAGGTGCTGCTGTTGTGAGCGGCTTTGTGCAATTAATTCAGCTGTCACAGGGACTTTGGAAGCCTGTTGTGGATCAGATTGTACCTGTCTGTTTTAGGGCTGATCAAGAATCCTCCCCATCCAAAGGTAATCCCTAGATGGACCACTTAGCCATTAAATCCAAGCACAGGGACTGCTCCCTTTTTTCCCAAGCAGTGGCCAGAACAGCCAGGTTGAGGGAAGGGCAGCAGCTGCTCCAAGGGCTGGAGGAATTTCCTTTCCTAGTCAGAGGCTGTGGTAAAACTGCCCCAGGGCAGAAGCATTCCACCTGTTGGGGTTTTCCAAAGTTTACAAGACATCATTATTGAGCTCTGGTTTTATCTCACCCAACAAGAAACCTCTGCATTTCTCGCTGAGAGACAACTGGGTGTGCAAAAATGCCACTGGATACACCTACCCGGGCAGTCAGACTGCAAAATCTCACATCTACCCTGCGCCAAGTACCCAAAACCTCTCTGCAGTAATTTTTCAGAGCTGGTTTGACTCGCCTGAAGTTTCTGCTGCTCTGTGTCCCTCTGCTTCAGAAGCAGATTGTGAGCCCAGACCCCGTTTAGCTCTGCCAACCCCCCAGTCTGACTGCCTCCATCCAAGTAATGTGCTGCTCCATGTAGTTTTAAGTGGAGATTATTGACCAAATGCTTTTGCACCCTGATAAATTCCCAGACTGATACATGAGGCTAACCAATATCATTACGCACTAAGGATCAGCCCAGAGTTTCTCACCGCGGGACAATGCCGGATAAAAGCCAAGTTATTATTATCATCACTGTCTCTGGAGTTAAGCCTTGCTCCACTTTTTAAAGCCTTAGATAATTAGGTGGGAAGATAAAAATATGTAATGGGAAAGACAGACTGTGGGTCTTAAGCAAACACCTAGCTGGAAGAGGAAAGGTGGCTCCAGAACTGCGCCACTGACCTTGAATTGCTCTCTGCTGCTCATTGTGGGGGTGACTTATCCTCTCTGTGGGTTCCCTCAGGAACTTCTGCTCCTTGCAGTCCATCAGGGACTCCTCAGTTTCCACTGAGACCGCTGGATGTGGTGGCACTGGCTGTCACCAGGGCTGAAAGCATGGAGGGACGACCACCTTAAGCTTCTCGCTTTATTAATCTCCTGTCATTAATTGCAGGGGAATTTCTTCTGCTGTAATACACTTATCCAGTACCATCAACTCTCCAGACATGAGCTGTTTCAGAGCAAAGAAGACTCAGGGGTCTCGTGGCCATCATGAGAATGCACATCTAAAGTGAATTAATATGTTAACCCTTCCACAGCCCATCTTTTAAATATGTGTCACTTGGAATTCTGCACTCAGGGCACTGCTGTTTTAGCTCTGCAGTGTAACATGAATGAAAAGTCCAACAGCCAGTGAAAAAGTCATGAGTGGGGCAGCCCTGTAAGATTATGGGCTCCTGATGTATTTGAGGAATTAAGGAGTATTCTTGCAGTGTCTTAACAAGCCATGCTCAGACCTGGGCTCCAAGTTTGTTTTCAGTACCAGCCTACTGTGTGACCTGGGATTAAACACTTCCCTGTGCCTCCTCTGCTTCCATTTGAGGATGGTGGGGATGATACAGATCTCCCTCGGTAAGTCCCCCATAAATGTCAAGTATCTTTTCACTGTTTTCTGAAACCAACCTGCTCCTGGATTCTGACCTGGCTGTGAACCAGTTCTCGGTGGTCCCACACCAGTCCTGGCCAGGTGAGGATCCAGCCCTGCTGCTGCTCCCAGCAGGCAGATCCCCCCCTCAGGGTGATGCTGAGCAGAACTGACAGCTGGGGGGTGATGGTGCCCCTGTGCTGCAGCCAGGGGTGGTTTGTGTACCTCTCTCCTCCTCTTAATAATTGCAGAATGTTGTGAAACAAAGCAAGATTTCTCACCTACTGCCTGTACTTCATTAAAGCGTGTTTAGACAGACGGTTGGTAGAAGAGGGGTGAGTCCTCCTACCCTACAACCTGAGATTTACCAGCATAACTTAAACAATGACTCTTACTCCTCAGTGAAACACTAGAAAACCATGAGCAATGAAACTCTGGAATAACATTTAGTCAGGCACAGCATGAGTACGGCAGCAAAGCAGCAGAATCAGCATATTTTCCTTTGTTTCTCTTACAAACTCTCATGTCAACAGTCTCAGCAGTTGTTCTTTGGAGGGCATTTATACTGCTGCACGTTGCATTACACTGTTATTTATTCTTTCCTGGCTTTGTGAGAGGAAAGCAGAACAGCAGACAAAGGCTTCTGGAATTAACACATCCAAGAGAGCAATTCAGGGAGTGAATATTAAAGCAGGTGAGCTATGGAACACATCATCTCCCTGAAGCTGTAGGTTTTGTGCTGCTGCCTGCATGGAATGCATCCACTGGCAATAGCCTGGTGCTGCTGGCAGGTTAATTTGATGATGGGCTCCCTGTCTGTCTACACTGTGAAATTAAGGACAGACTCAAGACCAGCTTTATGATCACTGATCACTGCCTGTGCTGGCACAGACCTACCACACACAGCTGCAGTGAAAGCTTTCAGCTTGCATTCCCATCACTTATCCTATCAGGTATGGCATCCACCTTCATCGTTAATTAAGTTATGTTTATACATGTTTGGCCTCCAGCACTGGCTTTCACATGAGCACAGCAAAGTTTAGAGGCTCCTCCCCTAGAAACTTCTGCTCTGAGTATTTTCCACACCCACACAATACAGACCATACAGGTTTTGTCAGCTGCTGTCCCAGTACTCCCATCTGGACCAGTACTGCCCAGCTTGTCCCTGTTTGGCTGACAAAACAGGCAATTTCTTTCCCTCTCCCAGCAGAGCTTTGGTGGCCACCAAGCCCTGCTACTTCTGGTCACAAAAGCATGAGAAGCACCTCCCTGGAGCTCACCTCCCACAGCAGTTCCTCCCTGTGCTGTGGGAAGCTGGGAATCACCGTCCTGAGTTCAATTCACTCCGGATCTGTGATTTTGTGTAAGTCCCTTTTATTCCCCCACACTCTCCTCTCTCCCAAGGGGGAGATCCAGTCTCTCCCCATAAAGCAGAGCTTCATTACCCTCAATTATTTTGCCCCGTTCATTTTTCCCCTGTGATGGACTCTTTGGACACAGGTACACAATCAAGCCCAAAGCCAGAAAACTGGCATTATTTCAGTCTCAAATCAGTATCCCTGCAGGCTGGCACCCAACCTGAGGGGGTACATTCATGACCTACAGCAATGACAACCTCCACATGAGTGAGCTGTCAGCTTAAAGAAAAATTTGCAAAGCCTTACAGGTTTCCAGCACTCTGCTGACCTCAAACTGCTCCTCTCATCTCCTCAGACCTGTGACTAACACAGATTCACCCACAAAGTGCCATTCTCCAGGTGAAATAAGATCCGGATGAGAAGCAGTTGGCTCCAAATCAACTGAGAGAAGAGCAACAGCCGTTGGTGAGCAGCTGGGACCGTGGCAAAATAATGGAAAAAACCCAGTTACCTCACCCTGTGCTCACAGCATCTCCTCTGTTTGAGAAGATGGATGGTCTTGGGGTCATAGAAGCCTCATCTGCTATGGTAACAGCCATTGCCAAAAACAAGTGCTGATTGCTGAGTGAATTTCCACAGGCTCATTTTGTGCCAACTGCCTGAAAATAAACCACCTCATACATTCATGGATGGGAGTGCTCAGGGAGTATGGAATTTGGGCTGTCTGTGCTGTGGGGTGCATCGTTATCCTGCCACCCACCCCAGATACCAGGTTGTGGAGTGAAAATAACCATCTCCCCCCTACCTGGTGATTGCTCTCCCTGCAAGAAGCAGAGGTTTAGCTCCTTCCCTCACAGGCAGCAGACGGTCCAGCTGCCCCAGAGAGCTGGGGAAGGTGTGCTGGGCTCTGCCCTCCCAGGCCAGGGAGGCAGATTGAGATGTCAAGGGTACACCTCTGGTTGCTCCTGAGGCAGCCCAATGGGTTCCCCTTTTTTGTTGTCCACCCAGCAGACATTTCTCCATGGTAATGACAGAAAGATGTTTTATAGCTTTGATACCATCCTCAATCTCAGATTTATTGGCCAGGCAAAGCACATTTGCCCATGCAAAATGCAAAATGGGGCAATAGTGATAAGTACAGTGTGAGCAGACCAAGGGGGTGCATATAGGACTTATAATAACCAAAGCAGGAAGTTTGAAATGCAAAGAGAAGCAAAAGGTAAATTCAGCAAATAACTATCAACTGTATTTCCTAGGGGTGGCTTTAACCATCCCAGAATGTTAAGGTAACATCAGAAAAATATACGAGCACATGAGCACAAAGATCAGAACTTCTGTTCCCTTTTAGTGCCCTATTGCTGGGTTTAGGACTGGCAGTAAAGGCATTCAGAAAGTGCAGCTGATCCACGGTGTAACATTGCAGCTGCTGACTTGTACTGGCTGGGAAAGCATATTCTGTCCTGTTCTGTCCTGCTCAGCTCACAGCTCCTGGCACAGCTAATCCACACCCTGACTGTGCCCTACAGCAGCAGCACGAGCAGCAGAAGTGGAGGATTCTATTTCTTTATTTATTTATCAGAATGAAAATTTTCTTGCCTGCTTCATAGAATCAAAAGGCTGGAAAGAACCTCAGCATCTCAGCAATTTGCTCTCTCTAGTCCTTTCCCTCACAAAAGCTCAACCATGGCTATGGCACTTGTGATAAATATTTATCCAGCCTCTGCTTGGAGGCCTCCAGCTGTGGAATCCTACAGCCTCCCCAGGAAACCCTCATCCTTGCCATTAGAAGGTTTTACCTCCCGTTTAGTCTGAATCTTCCTTGCTAAAGTTTAAGCCATTACTCTGTCTGGAGAGAAGAAAAGATTCTTTTCTTCCCCTTCACAGCAACCTTTATGAGTCTCTCACATTAAGTAGAAGATCAGGGAGACACAGCAAAGGCTGAAGCAAAGGCTGAAGCTGTTTCTGCCCGTTTTGGCAGTTCTCCTCATCGAAGGTAATTCAGTGTAAAGAGGTATTTTCTCCCAGTGCAACAGGCAGGTTGCTAACATGCAAGTGGGCTTTGTGCCATCTGAGCAGATGCATATGTACATAGGCAAGAAAAGGCCATGTCTGAGCATCAGGCATGAAAAAGGAACTGAAATCTAGACAGAAACAATGAGGCTATTTCTAGTATCATAGTTTTACCAGAGATGACAGGAAAATTATGTGGGTACATCTTATCAAACCATGATGTTTCATTTTTTCCCCATTTTGCATCATTCATTTCTTTGAAAAACCAGAGTTCCATAATTCTCTACCAGCACCCAAACACCAGAGCTGGAGATGCAGCATGGAGTGGCACCAATATTCCTGCAGCAGGTGCATCTCCAGGACCACCAGGCAGTGACAAATCACCCAAAATCGAAGTCACAGCTGGCAGGAGCCCCTTCCAGAGTACCAAAGTGCACGTCTCTGGCTGGCATCCTCAGGAGGATGGCAGCAGTCTCTGACTGTAATCAGGTCTGTCCAGCCTTCCCTGCTCCCAGAAACAACAGCCCAGTCTAGTTCCAAGAGCTGTGTGGAGATAACAAGAACCAGAGAGGCAGCAGGTGGTTCCAGCTGAGTTCATCACATCCTTGCCCAAAATAATCTGCTGGACAGCTGTGAGGAGGAGAATCTCATCTGGCTGCAAATCAGCATAAGCAGGGGAGATGGGATGTGGAGTCAGGCAGAGAGGCTGTCGTGGATTATTTATGGTTCTCAGTGGATGGACAACTTTCCTAAGTTAATAACCCTGCAGCCAGAGCTTTTTTTGGTACTTCAAGAGCAACAAAGCACATCTGGTCTCGCTTCCCAGGCTGGTGAGTACTGAATTGCTAGGCAGAGTGTGTCCTTTATGCCAAGAGGACTTTTTATCTTATTTTGCAGTATATACCAATGTAATCGAGAGGCAACACTGGGGACAGAGAGTTTGTCTTTGCCAGACACTGCTAGATTATGAAGCTTTGAGGATGCTTTTCTCTGCAGGGCTGTGCAGGAAGGAAATTTCTGTCTGTCTTAGCCTGAGAGCTGCAGATGTGTGTCAGACCAGGACTACAGAGAGCAGAGAGCAATTCTGATTGAAATGTTTTTAAGTGCTGTCACACACAACAGCTTTTCCTTTTGTCATCCCATATTTCTGAGGTGGTCGCCCACCTCTGGTGTTTTCCTTGCAAAGTCTCTTCCCAGAGTGGATCTTTAGCCTGAATGACTCCCGAAAATAATTCTAATTCCTAATTGCAGGAAGAGATAAAGGAGATTTTGAGCTTTAAAATCACTCCCAAGGGTCACAGCCAAAGTACCGAGGCTTCCCAGAGTTTGGTTTGTGGCTTGGATGGAGCACCCAGCAATTATCTGCTGTGTTGAATAAGCTGTTCCTATCACATAACACTTCTGTGCATTAAGCTGATCTATGTTGACATAAGTGGGATATTGGGGAGTGCGAGCTGGGACTCCTGATACTTTGCACAAAGCAGACATGGATAATTGAAAAAGATGTTCCCTTCCACAAAGCACTGCAGGCCGCCTCATCATCCCCCTCTGTCTGTGCCTCCTGCACGGCTAAATTGAAAACGAGTGCTCTGTTTGCCTCCTGCTGCTCTTCCCACTGCCTCTCTCGTGCCCCTGCCAGCAGAGCTCAGTGTGGATGGATGATCAAGTGGGAGATGTGTGGTTTTCCTCTGCCATCACACCGTGTCACAGTGCCTGGGAGCTGGGTGGTCAAACAGGGCAGACCTGTCCTCTGATAAAACCCAGGTGAAGACCACCAGGAATCTCATCTTGCTGCTGAAGGCAGCTTCCCCTCCTTCTGGCTTCGAAATGTTTCTGCATTTGCATTTAGATAAAACAGTTCTCATTGCACGCCAGGCCAGGTAAGAAAACAATCCCAAAAATCCCAGGCCAGAGGTCAGGGATGCAGGATGAGAACCAGGACCCCCATGGGGTGGACTCCAGTCCACTGGACCATCATGCCCACCCACTTAATCCCAAGTTCTGCTCAGTGACCACAGTATTTGTGCTAAAAGAAAGGGACAGAAAAGCAGAAACTCAGAGTCCTGCCCCAAGCTGCTCCCACCAGGCACAGGGATGAGCAGGGGAGCAGCTGAGCTCCTTGCCACCAGGATTTCCCAGGGATGCTGTGAGGCTGGTACCATTTAAGTGCCACAATCCACAACATCAGCCCAGCCCTGGCTCTGCCTGGCCCCTGTCGATCCCCAGCCTGGGCTCGGGGCAGCTGC
The DNA here is from genome assembly GCA_013397915.1 of Daphoenositta chrysoptera. Lineage (NCBI taxonomy): Eukaryota > Metazoa > Chordata > Aves > Passeriformes > Daphoenositta > Daphoenositta chrysoptera. The sequence continues at coordinate 1,210,045 of VZRO01001674.1, forward strand.
AGCTCTCTCCCAACTCGGTTCTGTGCTGTGTATTTTGACTGGAAGGTATGATTAACTCTGAATGTCAAAATGTACTTAGGGGTTGAGGAATAAACTCGGGAGATGAATGTAGTGAGACATGCTATTATTTAAAAATACCCTGAATGATTTATGCACCCTCTGCAGCCCTCATGCACCCCCTCACTAATGCTTATGCATTTATGGACTTCAGTTTTCAGCTGGCAGTGAGGTGTTTCTGCCCTGAGGAGCAGGAAAAAAAGGTTCCAGACACTGAACTGAAGCTCATAACCCACAATAAACCCAGCACTGCATGTTCCTGGCCTTCTTCCACACTTCAAGAACTCGGAAGTACCCAACAAAATGATCAGGCCACAGGTTTACAACAGTCAGGAGGAAATATTTTTCCCCCGCCATGCATAATTGAGTGACTCTCTGCCACAGAATTACGGAGATTGAAAGATAAATAAATTCATGGGCAGATTAGACAAATTTATAGAAGACAGGACCGAGTAATGGCTGTTAAATGGGATGATCGAGATGCAATTGCTGCTTAGAAAATCACCACATTCTGATTGCAAGAAGGAGCAGAGGAGCTGGATGCTTAGGGAAGTGCTGCTCTGAGTGTTCTCCAGCTCATACCCTTGTTCAAGCACCTTGTTCAAGGCATGAGCAGGGGATGGAAGGATGACTGTTCTGATTCACTGTGGGTATTATTTAAGTTCCTCCCCCAGCCTGGTCACCTCCCTGCAGGCACCATCCAGTCCTGACTCTGACACAGCCCAAACCTGCAGAGGAGTCACCTGGCAGCAGAGTCAGGGTGTGCATCACTACCAGCAGCACTGAGCATTGACTCTGCGAGCAAAATAAATTATAGTATTCATTTTGGGGGGTTATAAAACCGGTTCATTCTGCAGATGTAAACATTAGAAAATAAAGTGTAAAATAAATCATTAAAAATGGGAACACAGCGGGAGAAGAAAAGGAGTAAGGGGGAAGGAAAGGAGAGGTAATGAATCTGGAAAGGCAGATAAGCAGCTGAAAGATGAAAGAGGAAAATAAAATCAGAAAACAGACCTGCAGTGGAAGGAGAGTGTCACAGAAATAGACATTTGAGGGGCAAGTTCATTTGGTGACTAAAGTCAGTGCATTTAACGTTACCTGCAGATTTACAGCTTAAACTTTCAAGGAAGTAAACTTTTGAGTGGCTACAATGTCACCTAACCTTCCAGAAACATCACCAAGTGGTTAATGTACTTATGCACACACAATATTTAATTTTACTTAGGTATACACACACATACTATTTTACTATCTACACACACATGTAATATTTTAGGACTCCAGAAGGAAAAAAATAAAGGTTTTTGTGAAAAGTATCAATGTTTGCTGTTGTCAAAGAGGGAAAGCTACATGTGTTTCATCTGCTGTTATTTCCCAGCCACGCCGGAGGTATATCACCAACAAAATGTTACCCAACAAACCCTGGGAATGTGACAACTGAGTGAAAGCTCTGCGAAAACAGACTGAACGATTTGTAAATTAATCTGAAATGAGACAAGTATGTCAAACATACCCATCCACAAGCACAACAAATTTTAAAATTCAATGCTGTGTCACCAGAGATGGCAGTTTCTTGAGAGGCTCAGCCGTGGGGGGAATGTTCCAAAGCTCCAATTCCCTGCACGCAGCTCCTGCCTGCACCTGGGCTGGAGTTTGAGGTGGAGAGAGGAAATTCCTGTGCTCACACGCTCTGTGAGTGCATGAGCCATTGCTTTATAGCAGCAAGGCTTTCTCTGACCTTTGCATAGTGCACATCAGAAAATGGCACCTCATTATGCAGCTGCAAGAAGTTGGAGTAAATGGGCTTTTTCCACTGTTAAAAAAAAAAAAAAAAAACAAAAAAAACAAAAAAAACCAAAACCCACAAAAAAAAAAACCCACCAAAAACCTGTCCTACAGCCAAGATGCATTTGGGTCTTTTCCTTGGTACAAATCCTTCCCTGTGGAGTAATAGATCTCAGTGAATAAAACCTGCCCCTCCTCCCTAATTCACTCCGAAGTGGAGATGATTAAAATGAACCATTTATCTTGGTCCCCTCTGCACAGGGCCGAGCTGAGAGGAGAAGGTGTAGTATTGCTTAGCAAGGCAATTCCAACAAGGACATGGCACAGTTTCTTAGGACCAAATCCAATTAAAACATTTCCATTTTCATCTCCTGACCACCCAAAGTAAAGCAGAGAGCATCCAGCTCCGGAGCACTTCAAAGCGCTGTTTAATTGTATGAATATTTTAAACGTAACACAAGAGAGACAGATCCTCTGCTGCTTTCAATTAGTGCAGCTTCACAAAGTCAGAGCGATGCACACCAGTGAGGAGACTGGCCCCAAATGGGGTTTAAGGGAAAAAAAACCCACCAAAAATCACAATAGCGCAGTACTAAAATTCAGCTTTTGCAGAACATTTAAATATTTCGAGTGTTGCTCCTCTGAGTGATGCTCTACATAGTGCTAAAATTTACAGATATCTGATGTTAACCATCCTCCCTGCCTGGCAGGGCTAACCTTGCTTGTGAGGGTGCAGCCTAAACACCTCCAGAGCTGAACATCACTGTATTCTGCCCTAGAAACCCTGGCTGTAAGGGAATGTGCATCCCCACTGACACGAGATTACCCATGTCTGAAAGTCTTAATTCTCCGGGCTTTAGGAGGAAAGAGAATTCAAATACCACGTGAAACGTGGTGCTGAGCACTGGGTGTTGGAAGGCAGCCTCGTCTCCACATGTCATGTGTTGCTCTGGGGCTCTCGGTGTTTGTGGTACAGCAGCTCTTGGAGTTGTCTCATTCAGGGAAAAAAACACGCTCTGAAAAGAGCCTTCTGCTGCAGAGCCCAGTTCAGAACACGCAGAGTCCAGAGTCACCAAGGAGATTATATATAAAATAGCTGTGTTTCCTTTTATGTGGAACAGTGCGGAATTTCAGGATCTCAACAGGAAAAACTACGCTTTACAGGAAAATATTCAGTAGAGTTTAGGAGACTTACATTCCCACCAGAGACCTATTTTAGATGGCTAAACGCCCCACAGACAGAGTCCAATTATCTGGGGTTTTTCAAGCCACTTCGGTGGAACCCTGTTAAATTTTTACAGAATCCTCAAAATTCCCACTCTGGTGGATCCTCCGAGGTTTTGTCATTAAGGCAATTCCTGGAAGAGCGCTCAGTGTTGGAGGGAGAAAGAAATAAAGCACGAGTTGCATCCCCAAAGAGCCAAGATACACACAGAGCATATTCACAGGGGCTACAACAAGCAAGCTGAAACTGTAAAAGCTGATGGCACATCCCTAAGTTGCTCTTTAGAGAACTTTGCAAAGTCTTGTGCTTGTATCAGTGATAATGAAAGCGATTAGCACAGTACGATTAAACTCCCCCTAGGACATTTTTTTTATTTTAAATTAAAGGTTGGAAGTTAGATTTATCCTCTTCTATAATGACTTTTGGATTATACTGTCTGAACTGCACGGTTTTCACTTGTATAAAAATATTAACCCATGAGAGAACTCACAGAGGCTGAAGGTGTTGTCAAGTCATAGAATTCCATCTAAAAAGTTCCTTTCACCACCATTTTTTCCCCTTATAGGCTGCTAAAGTAATACATAAATCCTCATTTTATGTGTTTCTTAACCTTAAGATATTCAAAGGTGTATCAAGTACAACTAGTCCCCACAAATTCCAGCTCCCACAGCCTCAGAAAAATTTGGAGTTAATCTGAGAATGGAAGAGAAGCTTACATTTTAAACAAAGAAAAACCGTAAAACCAAAAGCCACACAAAACCACCTCAACTCTGAGTAACAGCTTTCCCAAGGTGAAAACGAAAATCACGGCCCTGGTTATTTCCCTGCACGGGAAAGAACTGGAGCTGGGCAGGGAGTCTGAGGTCCCCACACTGCACGGTGACAGGGGGCTCTTGGGTCAGGCTTGGCAGCTCCTGGCAGCCCGAAACTCTCACAGCTGAGAGTTCTGGGACAAATCCTGCTCCAGCATCAGCCTGACAGCCCCTGAAAGTCTGTGGGATCCCCACAGGGCACTCGGCTCCCACGGAAAAGGGTTTTCCACCCCCAAACCCTGCTGCCTCCTCCGAGAGCTGCTCGACAGCAAGAGCTGTGGTGTGTGGGTGCTGCAGGGCTTCACACATCCATCCTTCCAACAGTTCCAGTGTCACTGACAGAGCAGCCTATTTAGTCTCAAGGCCTTTGAAGAATTAGCATGTGCCAGACCCGGAGCGCTAAACAGACTCTCTGAAAGTTAATGGGTGACAAACTGCATGTATTAAGTGCTCGGAAAATTGATCTGATGTCAGGTGAGGGAAATTTTTCCACAGATCCTTTCTTTGGGTGAGTAGGTAGAAGAAAGGAGCTCAGACATCTCCCGTTTTATACGGGGTGGATCTTCTCAATCCCCTCAATAGCTGAGCTCCCCTGCAGCGTTGTCCCAATGCTGCCATCAGTAAAGCCCCAGAATGAGGCTGCAAAGCCCTAAAACTGCATCCCACAGACACACACCCAGTAATCCCATATTTCTTCCCATCCCAGACTAATTTTCTACGTATTGCCCTTCCAAGGTAAATACATTTACTGGTTTTGTATCCTGAACATTTGTAATGTTCAGATCAATGTCGAATTTCTGACAAATTTTAGGATCAAGTGGGCTTTTAAAAATAAAATAAAACAAATTTCCACCAGCCAAAGCTTCTCCCCTGTCTTTAATATTAAGATCTGATCTGACCTGCCCTTTGAATTCTAAAGTACAAAGATAAGGTCCAATATTTGCTACTCAAGAAAGTGAGAAGTCTGTGTCTCTTGCTGAATAAATTCTGTCTCTGAGTTTGAAAACAAGTTATTTGCTCCTTAAATATTTGTGTAATATTTTGCCAGTGTGAAAAAAGTCTTTAGACATCACACTTTCATAATATTTTTTCTGAGAGTGCAGCTTTTCTTTACTGTTAGTCATCAAATCTGGCACTTTCTACTCTCTTGACTTCCACTGCACAATGCCTCTCCTAGGAGGCAATTATATATGCCTTTTTAATATTCTTAAACGTTATCATGTGCCTCTGAAAAACAGTTGTCAGATCTCTTATAAAAATCTAAGGGACTGTTGTTTTGCTTGGAGTGCCTTTGCTTACAATAAATCAGATTAACAAGACTAACTAAGTGCAGTTTAACTCTTCCCACTGTGACTTGAGACTTTCCTGAACTACACGTGCTGCACTTTTCAAGCTGTGCCAGCTATTTTTACCCATTAACTGAAAATGAATTAGGGAAGAAGCACTCCATAATATACTTTTTTTTCCCCTCAAATCAGCATGAGGGATGAGCAGGGTGCCTGGCAGTTGTCTCAGCACACACCTCTTCCCTTGTTGGACCAACAAAAGGGGTGGACAGCCCAAAGCAGTGGGTGGGGACAGTTTGGGTGCTTGAATTCAGAGTGCCTGTTGTCAAAGCTGCCTGCAATAAACACACCAAACTCCTCGGTGCTCTGTGTTTTGTCCCTGCTTTAGGGCCAGGCTGCTGGAATCCTGGCAGGACGGCTCAGAGCCTTCCTCCCATCTGAGAGGCTCCTCCTGGGCAGTGTCCCTGTGTCCCCCAGCCCTGTGCCATGGAGGTGAACACCAGCAGTCCCAACACCTTCACCTGAGGGCACCACAGCTACTAAAAATTGACACGAGATCTGTGTCACCCCAAAAGGGTGCTGGGACAGAGGGGTTTGATCCCCCTCAGGCACACAGGGACTTGTGCCCTGGTCTTTGCCATCCTCAGCTGAGGTTCAAACCACAGCAGTGAGCAAAACCAACAGGAGCACCTCTGCCTTCTCCCTCAGCACCAGCCAGGTCCATCCTCCAGGGTCTGGGACTGGAAGGAGAACCCAAACAGAGCAAGATAAGCACCCCAGATTAGGATCTTAAGGCACCAACAAGCAAAGAGGCTGCAGAAATATCCCTGTCCAGCATTTCCTGTTGGATCACCCAGGCAGGTCTCTGGCAGGCTACAGACAACCCTCAAGGGAATCCCTCCTCATCCATCCTCATTCAGGGATAACAGGAGCCCAAGAATCCCAGCTTGTCGACAACAACCTTATTAACCCAGCAATTAAGGCTAAATTTGACCAGCCCTTTACCAAGACACCACTTGCACACAATGCTTGGGGTATTTAACATTCCTTGATCACTGGATAGCTCAATTAACTTGTACCATTCATTTCCCGAGTTTATAAAAAATAATAAATAAATCAATATGCAGCTATCACTTCTCATCTGAGGAAATGAGCAGCATCATCCCAGTATTTAGTGTCCTGAGGTGGAAAACAGCAGAGAAACAGATCATAGAGAAGGTGCCATAAACACGTTACCATCAAAACAGAGCAAAGCCAGTGGAAATGAAATAGAAATACTTAAAAGCAAGATTCTCATCACTTGAAAGGGACCTGGATTCCATCCTGCCCCTTTGAGAGCAGGGAGCTCAGAGAGAGGACACAAGAACACCTCTCCAGAGAAGCACTGCCTTTTCATACACATAAGAACGTGCATTTGTAAGGAGACAGATGTACAAAACTTAGAGCTACTGCTTTCCAAATAAGCTACTCTCATTGAAATTCCTGATGGATTTGTGTTCCCAGGTATTCTCATACAAAAACATGTCATTGTCAGCAGGGGAGTGACTGGGAGGAGAAAGCACAATCTATATCTTAAATCAGAAGGATCTCACCAAATGAGCTGGCCAAGGAACAGCACAAGAGAAATGGGGCATATGATGAAAACACATAAATCTGTCCTCCAGCAACCTTGATGCCACAATTTCCAGACACCCTCTCAGAGGGCTGGACCTCTTGTTTCCAATTCTTTTTCATGAGTAATTCAAATTCATGAAGTGGACTGAAAACTTCAGCCAGACTTGTATCACCACACACAGTCTCAAATACTCGTAGGGCTCTGCATTGTGAATCCCTGTGTAAACTGAGGTGCCAGAGTCCCAGCATGGATGGGAACCATCATTCACCTCCTAACTGGCCCCAAGCATGAAAAATAAGGATGAGAACATACCAACAGCAATATTTTTGGTGCATTTTTCCAATATAAAACTCTCCAGCTCGTTCAAAACCGACAGAGAAACTTGCACCAGCCACAAGGTCTGTTCCTTCAGGCCCAGTAACCTGGTGAAAAGGTTAACTCAGAAAAACTCACTGTACTAAATAAGCTTCGAAGGCTTTTCCTTGTCTCTCACTTGGGCTATTTCCTACTAATTGCTTCATAACAGCTCAGCCACCAGGGCTGTAGTGGGTGCCACGTTTCCAAAAATGCTCTGAGCTGAGCCTGGCCACAGAGAAGCTCACTGAGAACAGGAGTCAGACCAGCTGTTCACTTGACCTACGTATTTCTTTTTTCAAAATATGCAATTGCAAATCTTATCTTTTCTACACATATGGCTCCTCTACAGAAAATGCTTTTTCTGCTAAGAGACCCTCCGGGGGCATAGCATTAACTGCAAGCAAGCAATGCAAATACTGAAATGCTTTATCACCATACAGAATACAAATGCAAATGCAATATTTGACACAGACCTATTTTACAAATTATTTAAATAAAATTTAAAAAAAACAAACAAACAAACCAGTGACCAAAGTCTTCTGTAGGTACATCCAAATAACAAACATTAAAATTCAAATAGCAACTGCTTGCTGCTTACAGTGAGACAGGGTATTTAAAAACTTAATCACAAGCTGGGACCTGTTTACCATAATTTCACATTTTCCCTTTACTGTGACTCTTCAGATGACCTGCACCCTTAAGTAAGCCAGGCAGAAATCAAAGACAGGGGAGAACTGAGGTGGGTTTGCTATGGAAAACTGCAGGCAGGAGGCTTCTGGGGAGTAAACATCCTGCTGTGTTACTTGCACACATCAGAGCAGAGAAACAGGTTTTCAAGGAAAAGTCAAGTTTTTTACCTGAACACAAGGCTACTCATGCAGCCTTTCCCCAGGAGACTAAATTATTGCACTGCTTGGGAAAAAATAGATCAAGTTTAGTGCAAGCTAAGGAACTCCACGGAGCAGTTTGGAGCAGGAAGCAATTACTGCTGCAATGTGACTGCTGGAAGGCAGAGGCAGGGACAGGGACAGGGGGTGCAAGAGCTGGGGCATGTCAAAAGCCCCATAGATATTAACACTTTCCTCTGGGCAGCTGAACAAGATACCACTTCAACACTCCTCCTGAGAATTGTTTTGTTGGGTTTTGGGCTGCCATGTGAATTCCCAGTAGGTTTTTCAGGGTAAGTTTCTGAGTTCATAGATATGATGATTTGATTGAACCCATAAACTCAGCTGGAACTGCTGAGCTTCCTCCAGTTATGAGATAAACCAATGTAAAATCCAAGCAGTGAATGAGCAGCTGAGTCAAAGGTCAAAATTTATAACACAGAGCAAACCTGAGGAAGTTTCCTGCAATTTCAGGTTTCTGACACTGCAGAGATAAGTTTTGAGCTATTTGTTTGAATTGACAACTTTTAAAACAAATATTTTAATATTATTTCAAATGTCTTAACATCCCTGAGTACTTTAGCATCTTTTAGCAGCTGCCATTACCCATCTGGTTTTGCAGGAGACACTTATGGGTTTCTCTGGAGTCTGGGTCCAGTTGGGTTTATGTGAACCCAGTCTGACACCTGGATAACTCTGTGGTTATCACCAGCACTGCTGCCTTGTCATTCTTGGCTGCTTTTGCCCCAGCTGGAGCTCCTTGTGTGTGGTGGCTGAGAATGAAGCACTGACCATCCCATTTACAGAGCCAGGATTAATCAGGGAAAGGAGAGTTATCCATTCACAGGTAGCCAGCCTCTATTGAGTGAACTTTTTCCTTCTACTGCATGTACTTATTATTTTCCCTCTCAATTTATTCCTCCTCACACTCCCCTCATCTGAAATATAACACAGTGGTTTTGCCAAGACTCACTTTGTGAGATGAACCTTGCTTATTGGAGCACCTTTGCCAGGCACTGGGTTATTACTGGTCTCTTCCCAGATGCTCTCCTTTCACTGCAGCCATCATTATGTGCCCAGGAGAAGTCCATAAACCTCCAAAAGAATCACCTTGTGCTGAGGCTCCATGCAGCATGGGATGCTGCCTAAGCAAACCTCTCCTCTTCAGTACATCTATATTTATTTTTCTAAACCACTGAGGAGACTCCAAAAAAAATGCAAAACCCCCACAAGTGATTTTCTAAGATAAGCGAGTTGTCAGCTTTGCTGTTCACATCGGGTTTGACAATCTCAGGTACAGGCTGAGCTTTTGCTCTGCTTTTAGATTATTTCTGAAACCCACGAGCAGCCTGCCAGCGAGCTTGACTTTGATAGGTAGTGAGTCTGGGTCATCTTACTGGCAAGTTTTCACTTGGGTATCCTTTCTAGGATGAAACACCCCTATTTATCATGCAAGAAATGACATTTTCGTGTTGTTGCAGTAGTTGGCTGATTTGGTACCATCAGAGGAACAACTGAGGGTACAAGCTACCCCTCCTTTTAACTAGGAGGAAGAACAACAGAGAGATTCATGCTCTTGTCAGCTGTTTGCTGATCTGCAGAGACAATTCCTCAGCATTCACCGCGGTGGGGAATGCAGAAATCCTTTTCCTCGTGGTGAAGACTGTGCCATCACTGATGATCACCGAGGCTCTGGTTTCATCATCAGCCAGACTCAGTTCCCTGACCAGACAACTGGAGGGGCAGCAAGATTGCTGCACTCCTGGAGAGATCTACATAAACAGGAGGGAGGGATCTGCTCAGATCTTTATCTTTTTGTACAAGAAAAGAAAAACACTTAAAACCTGGCCAGAGCAGGGACTTACCCAGCAGCTGCAGTAGGAAAGATCCTGAGGAGCATCCCTTGCCAGGAGCAGAGCTGATCCTTCCACAGCGTCAGGTTAAGCATCCTCAGCTGCTGCACATCCACACATCACAGAGGGCACAGCTCAGAGCTGTGTGCTGGGAGACAGGCCCTGAATGTGTTTTCACTAAGGAAATATCGTTTTGACTGGTGTGTCCTGCCCAAACCCGTGCTCTGCTCCAGTCCAGAGCAGTTTGTCACTCCCTGTACCAAAATCTCTTACACCCCCAGCCTTCCCAATGCCTCAGTCATGCCTTTCATGTAACACACCTTCCTCTAGACCATCCCTTCTTAATCCATGTGATCTCTTTTAGATCCTCCTGTTCCATCACTTGGTCTCCCTCATCCTGGTCCAATCACCAGAAAAGCTCAGCTGACCACATTAAGGTGGTAGAAAGCATTTTGAAGTTTATATCTTAAATAAAACTTCAATTAAATGAGTGATTTCTTGCTTAAATCCTTCATGGGAGCAGGGGGCGAGGACATTAGGGGCTGCCCCATTTCAAAGAGAAAAAAACTCCTGGCTCATCTATGTGTGTCTGCTCAGACATGTGTGTGCATCAGGGAGAGAATATCAACCAAACAAACAATGATGCCAATCCTTCTATTAATATTGAAAAATTGGGAAAGCTGTGTACATCTTCAGGAAATACTTAGAGCAAGACTTGGGAGTCTGGCACATCTGGAGTGCAGCTGTAAGGTGCCATAATGGTGTGAGATGCCAAAGGAAAAAGAGTCAGGTTGGAGCCAGGAGTTCTGAGCACAGCACCAGCTCTGCAGAGCCTGCAGTGCCTCACCAGGAGCAGGCAGCAGATCCAAACAAGGGCCTGCAGTCTGGATATTATTTTTATTTTGCAAACTGAGGGTGCCCCTGCTCCCCAGATTCCCATAGCCACAGGGAGATGGAAGGGGGTGTCCTCCACAACAGCAATGTTCTCCCACTCCCATGGAAGCTCCTCTTCTGCCTGTTCCTCTGCTGTGTTACAAATCACCCAGACACTATCTACTTGTCTAAGGTTTTCCAGGAAACCTTAAGGACAGACTAAAGCTGAATCTAAAGATCCATGATTGATTACAAGCCTGAAGGTGCTGAGCAAAGCACCAGGCCAGCAGGACCCCACCTCGCACTGCTGGAGAGGGTGGGGGGTGATGTCCTGAGTCTGCTGAATTTATTGGTAAAACGTCCTTGGTGACCAGGATTTCACTTCCCGAGCTTTCCTGGGAGTTTCATGCTAACAAGCCAGGCTGTTGGTGCTGCTGCTGTGCTGCACAGCAACTTCTGGCTGAGGGAAAATCCATACCCAGTATCAGCCTCTTTTCCACATGGCTCTGCAAGGGGGGGAAGCAGAGGGGATCCTGGCTTCTTCCTGACTTTGTGCAGGACTTCAGAGAATGAGACACCTCTTGGAAGAGCAGGGATGGAGCTGTTCAGGGAGGTTTCCAGCAGCCACTGACAGCACTGAGCGCTCAGCAGCATCCTCGGATGACAGAAAGAAAAATTCTCAGTGGAGGGAATTAAAAGGAGTTTCTCTGTTTTCTGGCTTGACAAAAGCAAACAACGTCAGTGTTTAAAAAGGATATTTCCTGACTGTAATCACATGAGTCAGAGATTCATAAGCTTTTATTAAAGGCTTAGACAAGAAATCTGAAGTCTGTGATTAGTGAAAACTACAAAGCAAAATGGGAAACGTCCTCTCTTTCCAATAACACGTGAGCACGTAAAGCTAAATCAACTGGTTTATGATTTTGAAGGTACAGTGGGATAAAACGTATTTCAAAGGAATTAACATGGCCAAACTACTGCATCAGAATGTGTCAGGTGAATTAATTGTATGTATGGCTGATGAGCAAAAACTGGGGGTTTACCTCGAAGGGAACCAATGCCTCACTTTTTCCTGCTGTGCTCCATAAATCCTCTTATTTAAACACAGGGGTAGTTAAGATTAGCACTTCTATTTTCTAGCTCTTTGGATTGGGGCACTTTTCCCCTCATAGTGCAGCACATGAATCACTCTGAATAAAAAAACCCTGCTGTAAAGAGCAAAAAAAGTTATTCATTGATTTAGTCATGACCATTGGAGAAAAAAAGTTTGCTCTCTTCTCTTTCTTCCCTTTTAGCCTCCAGATATGGGCAGAAGGAAAATTCACTTGAAAAATGCTGCAGGTCTTTGTGTGGTGAGCTGATTGAAATAAAGCCTACCTGCCTTTGCATTTGTTTGCAGTTTAAAATGGATCTGTATTTACACTAGATGAAATATTTACCAAAACGATTATGAACATTTTTCATTTGCATAAGTCAATGAATTATATCTCTAATGCTGTTTGAAGGATTGGAGCATTTTTTGCAATGAGAAGCAATGCTTTGGCAATATTATTTTTTCATATAGTTAAAGAATTGGCTATTTTTGGCAGAACATTTACCATCAGCCAAATACTAGAAGCAGTTCTGAGGGTTTCTCAGTATCAATAAATACAAGAGTCTCATCTTTTAAGTCCTTTGCCACTTATTAAAAAACTCAAGCAGACAGCTCCACACATTAAAGCTCAGGCCCACTTTCTAATGCAGTGGGAAAAATAAATTCTGAGAGAAACCTGTTGCTGTCAGCAGAGACACCAGAGGAGAAGAAGAAGGGACGGAGAAAAAACATGTCTAAAAACTGAAATATCCACAGCAAAGCCAGGCTCCCAACAGGTGTAATTTGCTGTGTGTCGCCAAAGCCAGGGGAACATCACTGTGTCCCAGCAGCCAAGGCTTTGCCCACTCTGCCATGCTCATGCAACTCAGCAACAGCATTTCTTCTCTGGCAGAGACTCCATCTGTTGTGCTGTTACAGCATCTGAATTGGCTGGGGCACTGCCAGAAAGGATGTTTTCTTCTCTCTTTAAGGAAACAGCCATCTTCCAGATAATCCTTGCTCTTCTGAGCATTAGGAAGCCACACTGAGGTGTCCTCCAAAGAGAAAGACCCACTGGGAAAGTGCTTTGCCAGCCTTTATCTGAAAAGCCTTTATCAAACTCACCAATCCAGTTTTCGTTGCTCCCAGATCTTCTGTTCTTGTGCTCATTTGAATGGGAGACTCAGAGAGACCTTGCATGTTTGCACTGTCCAAGTGTTGTCCTTTGCTGTAGAAACTTACGGTGGTAATACCATCATAAATGCTTTGTTTATTACACATTATTGTCAAATTCCTTACCTTAGTCTCCCAGAGGAAAGAGGAGCTTAACTGTACAACAGCAGAGTAGCAGCATTAGGGATGCTGGAATAATCTTTCTAATTGATCTTGGAAGGGGTGAGCAGTGATTTCCTTTGAGTGATTTTCATTAACTGAGCTCCTTCTTATTGCTTGGGTGTGGGTTATGAATATAACAGTTTTCACATGAGTGTACCTTCAGTTCAAACACAGTTCAAACACAATATAATCTGCTTCAGTAAACGGGTGAAAGAATGCAGTTTTCAGCAGCATTTTTATTAAGTACTGGCAAACCCTTATGCATGTTAATGCTTGATAAAAATACAGCCAACCCAGATGCAAAACACTGTGATGAGTTAAGGCGTATGACAGGTTAAGCAAAATATAGCCAATACCAAAAAATACCCACCATTCCTGCAAACTGAGCTCACAAGCACTGGGAAGTGGAGGGGGAGCATGTGCTCCTCAACGTGTTAACCATTTCAACCATCAATTTTTTAAAAACTCTAATTTTCCCCAGGAAGGCTGTCTAAATAACCCCCACAGAATAACCTGGTTAGACATTTGCAAGTGGATTGCATCTTGTACTGCTGCTGAATTCATTCTGTGGGAGAGCATTGACAATGCATCACTTACTTCATATTCACGTTTACAAACACAGTGAGAGGAATGGGAAATTAGATATTCTTATGGCCTCTATATGCTAAACCCTATAATTTCCTGTTATTTGCCACATTAGTTTTCTTTGTTCCCTTTTGGTTATATATGTAGCCTACACAAAAATGAGCCAGGAAACCACTTGGTTGAGCAACCAGGCAATTGTGTGCCCTTGACCACAAGCAGTTGAGAACATGAGCAGTCACCTATTTTGTATGAGAGCTCTGTGATCACTTTAAATGACTGTAAGCTGGCTCTGCCACCAAAACAGCTGCTCCTGTCCTGCCTTGCTTCATCCTGTCCCATCACCACATTTCAGTCAAACATCTCTACAGCTGCATGGCAAAACAGAGAGGGGATCTGAGCCAGATTCAAATTACCCCGATGAAAACCAGCAACTGTGTCTTATGGTAGCCCTAAGGCATGAAGAAAGGCATTATTCCATCTTGGAACAAAATCTTACTGGTTGTTTCCAAGTATATTGTACTACAGCATTTTCCATGCCTGTAAAAATAAGATATTTCTATTTAAGAAGGAAATACCAATCCTTCTTCAAAACCAGTTCTGGTTCCCAATTGTCATTGTTCCAAATTTTGCACTACCATGCTGATTTCAGAGCTCTGGGGCAAATCTGATTTAGTGTGACCACGTGCAGCTCCCCCAGGTCCTCAGGGCTGGTGCTGATTTCATTGGGGGTGCACAATTGTGCAGCAAATATGAGGCTGTGCCCATCATCCACGGCATCCACTCGAATGACTGCAGCTACCCTGGGATAAAATCCATGGATTTCACGGGGTTATGCCAAGAAATGCCCTTAGCCCTGGAGTTGGATGACAATACAAGCAGCCTGAGCTGTGAGAGCAACCAGAATTGGTGAGCAGTTCAAAGATGCTCTTTCAGACAGTTGTTTTTGCTGCATTACCTCATTGCCATTTTTCTTCTCCATTAGACTGTGCTGTTATGACTCTCTCACATTGGGTCACCTCAGGTCTGCAGGGTACAGCATTGAAATGGAGAGAGGGGGAAATTTTTAGGTCTACCTTAGAAAAACATGAGTAAGCATGGAAGTTTATTAAAGAATGGTATAAGGAAGAATGGTACAAGGAAGAAACACGAAAATAAAAAAGATTTTGCTACACATCTCCCTCCCCTGAGCAGCAATCACAAATTAGGATCATTTAGGTAGGAAGATCTGAGAGCTAGGGTGGAGTTGAATCCAACCACACCATGCATGACCCACTCTGGGGGTGTCTGGTAGGGCAGGACTGACTTCAGTCAGCTCTCCAGATGAGGATAATGTGGATCTGTGCCCTGGTTGCATCCAAATTCCCTTCCCAGCACAGGGAATCCACAGAAAAATCACTGCCAGCATCTATCATAGCACTACTACAAACACGTGCTCTGCCCACGGCACGGTGGGGTTGGGAGAGCACAGTGGGTTTTTTGGGGGCAGTGAACAAGCCAGTATTTGTTATTTCTCACTCCTGTGTCAAGTTCTCACCATGCTGCCTAATCAGTACTGCTGCAAGCAGGGAATGCAGGTTGTGCAGTGCTTTTGCTGCATTCCTGCTGCAGGGAAATTGTGCTGGTTACACACGAAAGGCTTCACCACAATGATGGCAAGAAACAGGGAATTTAATGCTTGATGGTATTTTCACAGTGTCACTGAGGGGATGTGCAAGAGCAAAAGCAGCCCAGTTCAATTTGGGTTATTTAGGAACTACTTGAAACACTGCTAAAGGACTATGCAATGTAATTAGGCACCAGGTCAGAAGAGCTCCCAATACTATAAATAACTCAGTTTTGGAAACATCTTTTCCTGTTCATTAGGAAAAGCAAGTGTTAAGCAAGTAATCTGTCTCTTCAGTGCAATTTCAACACAATATATGTCATGACTTGTCTTACAAAATGAATTACAGGCCTCTCTGATAAGGCTTCATTTTACTAATAGTAAAGTAGCTCCATGCACCCAATAGGGCTTTGTTAAGATGGAAGCATATTGTAGCACTAATGAAGCATGAGTTCAGCCTAATTAACAGGATGGCAACAGCAATCATACAGCCTTTTCATTCACTTTTATACATTCTGTCAGAGTAACAAAGTTGTGTTCGGCACTGCTGGAACCCTCTGGCTCTGCTCCCTCTTTGCACGCCTGCTAATCCCACTCCTTTGTTCCAACGGGCCCGGCTCCAGCCAAACACTAAGCCCCTATAATCACGGATAATAAGGCAGGGCCCTGGGCAATGGCCCTGCTCAGCTGCCCACCTGCCACCTCCCACTCCTCAAATTTAACTTCAGGCACGAGAGCTGATCCCTCACAGCCAGTGGGGCCACTCACAAATTTCCAGTTAAGCACATACTAAAGTGCTTTACTGGATTAGGGCCACCGTGTGTATTGTAAGAGGAAGAGTCACGGGCAGAATTTATTTTTCTGAATAACCTATTCAGGACATGTTGGAAAACAACAGCATTTTCATGACCCACCTCACAACTCACCTGGATGAATAGGAAAGGCTCCTTGCCTCCAGCTGCTCTTTCATTGGGGTTTGTAAGATGAGCCTTTGAAGGGCAGTCCAAGGCAGGTGAGCTATTTGTGATGTGGGTATGACAGAGGAGACATCCAGAGAGAAACTATCTTTGTTTCATTAATTTCAACACGTTCTGTCGAAATCCCTCATTTGAAGTGCTGAACATAAGCCTGCAGATGGGGAGCCACAGATCCTCTGCCTTGGCCCAGCTCCAGCTAGGGTAATTACATGCTGTCTGGCTGAATCCCCTCACAGGGCTTCAAATGGAAAAGTCACTCTCCACTTTTCCTCCTGAAACACCACAATGTAACCCAGCAGTGGCAGGGTGGCAACTGAGCAGTACCTGCAGCTCAGCAGTGGTGGGAACGGTCTCTTATGGACTAAATAAAGCCTGGATCCCTTCAGTAACCACCACAGCTCCCCTGGAGAAAATTTTTGTGCTTCAAGGTATGGCTCCTGGCCCATGAGAGCTTCCAGAGGGCTCCAAATGTGCACAGAGAGGGCTGGTGGGAGGTCAGCGCAGAGAGACCCCCTATACCACACAATTTTGGGGAAAATCAATCTCCAGCTCTGCAATAATGAAACCTGACTGCAGAAGGTCACCTTTCCACTTCAGTGTAGTCAGTGGTGTGGCTCTGCTGTCAGTCACTTGGGACATCCTCTCCACAGCAACTGTTCCAAAATCATTCAAGATCTACACACAAACTCAAGCTCAGAGCTTGACCGTCTCCCGCCTTCAGAATGAATTTGTCTTTCCTTGGTTGAAGTAAATCACACACTACATTTTTACATAGAGTAACTTTGTAAGCAGCATGAAAAGAGATGAAGGAAGCTGTGATCAAAGCCTCCGGTAAGACTGCAGTCATTGAGGGCATCTCACAAGATGCCAGATTTTGCTCTTGTTCTAAAGTGTTCTTCAGAAGCTGCATTTTCGTTTGATCACATATTTAAGTAAATCAGATCACTGCAGCAGAACTTTCACTGGAAGAATTTTATTCTCTCCTACCAGCTACAATGCATGGCAAACTGATAGGAGTAGGAAAGAGAACCCACTGTTATTGGGGGAGACTTGAATAAAACAAAATTCAGAAAGAAAGGCTGGACAGCTTCATAGGTTGACAAGGTGTGGGGAAATATCTTTCTTAGTTAATGCATTTCAGGTCTCACAGTGACTACTATTTTTTACTACAAGGAAGCTGTGTCCAAACAAGAAGAGAGGTGGGACACTTTGGATGTCAAGTGACATCTCTCATGTCCTGTCCTTTGCTGGACTGCTTCTTGCTTTACATTGCCACATTGTTCCACAACACAAAAATGGTTGCATATTCCTTCTTTGCAGTATTTCTGAATGCTTATGTTTTATCTGCACCTTTTCTGAAACATAAAGAGTTCCTGTAACCTTGGCATTTTACATCCTTGAAGAATTTTAGCAATATCACCTCACCTTCCTGCAAACATCAACATAATAAACACATCTCTTCCCATTGATCTCGTCAGACAAGCCAAATACTGAATAAACCCAGGCACTAGATTATCCTCCTATTCCTAAAGGTTTGTAGAGGAATTCTTCCAGATTAGAGGTACATGATGATAAAATCATAAATGCAGTGCTGTCCTTTCCTTGACCTAAGCACAACTCTTCAGTTCCCAAGAGGCTCTTTCCCTTCCAGGAATCTAGTTTACCTAAAAAAGATACAGTTCATTTGTACATAGTGAAAAATAATTCTTGTGTACTAGTTTATGGTAGAATAAGATTAAAATCTCATTCCCTGGCTATTTTTCGTTGCTTTTATGGAACAGCAGAAATGCCTGCAGTGAAAATAAGATGAAAAGCTCCAAAAGTATTACTCACTTAAAGGGTGAAAAACATGCAAAGAACAATCTCTTTCCAAGTGTTTCAGTTCATACTAATCTTCCAGGAAAGGAGCATGACAAGCTTTTGCTAAGTATGGCATCAAAGCAGAGCTCAGGAATGCTCAGGACATTTTCAGATGCAGGCCCTGCTACAACATACATCTTTATTTTCAGGTGTTCTCTCCCACATCTGGCTGATAGAGCATTACTGGGGAACTGCTAAAGAAACTGATTTGGGAACAGGCTGTAACAGTACATTACAATGAAGCCTTTTACAAAACGGTGTCAAAGCATTTTTGTTGATCTAAGATTAGAATAGGAAATAAAATTATTAAATTATTAGAAATTAAAAACTTTGAGGCCAAATTTGTGCAAGCTCAAGACACAGACAAATAGTTACAAAATGGCTTTATTCTCCCGGGGAACACAGCACCATCAGCAACAAATATGCTGCTTGTCTGTATTTATATTCCAAACAGTCTTGTTTCCCATAAATCATTTGTTCTACATTTGCCTGGGTTTTGTTCTTCTGGTTTTTTTTCTCTGAAATAAATCATATCCATTAACACATAATGGCATGGGACATGTTCCCATGCACAGGCAGAAGTGTCTCTCTCAAATCTGTCTATACCCCACTCCTGGGACATCTTGAGCTGTGTGACAGTGACATTCTCACAGCACAGTCATCAACTCAGATGCAAAATAGCTGATTTTCCCAAGAAATGCTGTGTCTGCAGGTGGAGCTGGCAGGTCCATGGCTCGGGAAGAAGAACATGAGCTATCCTGAGTGCCCTGGGAGCACAGGGTGTTGAGCAGAGGGGGCTGAAGCTGTAAGGAAAGGATGATCCAAGCTCAGCAGCTGGATCTGAGCACAGTCTCTGGCAACTGAGTGCTGACCCCCATGGCACTGAGTGGGGTTAAACTGCAGGGCCTGGTGGGTGAGATGCTGCCTCTTCAGAAAACCTGGGAAGTAGGGCTTCAATGACTCCACGATTTCACCCTTGCCATTGAAAAGGTGTTGATTTTCCTGTTATAATCTATTTTTTTTTCCCAGAAAATAAAGCAGTTTGGACCCTCTCTTATTTGAAAATAAAATTTTGAAAAATCTCTCCCCCCTTATTTGAAAAGACACATGGGAAAAAATAAATACTACTGAAAATACTGCTAGAAAAATATTAGGAGTAGAAATGGGAAAGGCTACTCGAGTCATGTTTTAATAAAAAGAGCTGCAGCTCTAGACATGCATATACAGCTCAGCAGATGGCAAAACACTGCAATTCACCAAACTTTCTTTTGTTTAAGCTGGGGCAGGTGCTCAAGTGCTGTGAGTTGAGGTTTCCCATCTCTCCACCCAAGCCTGTAAATCTCTGCTGAACTTCCCTTCTGCTTTACTGGGACCCAGCCCCTGCAGAGCCAGGAGGCCACCAAGAGCAGCAGACAACCTTCAAAACCACTGCTTGTTCTCTTTTGCTGTGAACCCGGATTTCGGGTGGGCAGCAGCCAGGGCAGAGAGGAGCAGGGGACAGCTGCTGCCAGGACAAACCCTGCTGCAGTGTGTCGGACAGAGCAAGCTGACCCACCCCACCTCACCAGCATCAGCATGAGCTCCTGCAAGGAAAATGACAGCGGGAAAAGCATTCAAGCTCTTTTTTAAAATGGCCTTTCCTTTTTCTGAATTTTGCTCTCCTCTTTTTCAGGCAGCTGATTGAGGACTTTCCCCCTTTAGACACAGTTGGAAATAAGAAACCCATGAGGAAAACCCTCCTTGCCAACAAATGGCTCAAAAACTTCCCCAGCTGGGGATCTGCCAGGGCAGGAGGATTACAGTAACCAGCATCAACAGATTTGCATATTCAAAGACTGTAATTGAGGAATAAGCAGTAATGCCATTATGCAAATCCCCGGGCTCTGAGTGGCCGAAAGCAGAGCTCAGCTTACACATCCTTACCAAAATAAACCCCCGGCGCCGAGCAGGCAGCGCGGGGCGAGCCCAGCCAGGGAGCAGGGATTGCTGAACGGCAGCAAAAGGCACCGTAATTCATCAGCAACTAACTGTGCTCAGCCCTGAACTCCGGCAGCTGAGCCACCTCCTTTCCCCTCAATATTAGATATATTTGAGCTCACAGTGCTCTTCTGGGTCCGTGGTGAGTTAGAGGGCAAAATTATTGCCTGCAACAGGAGAAAGGCCATAGAAGTATATCAATAAAACAACGTCCTTTCATGTGCTACCGGTGAGCTAAGCAGCCATTATCATGGTTCCTTTCTTATTTTTTTCTTAACCCTTTTCCACCTCCTCATCAGCAGAATTGGATCTGAGGAGGTGTATTTCATCTGGAGGATAATTCTTCATCAACTCCACTTGTGAACTTGTGCTTCAAGGTCAGTGGAGGTTATGGAGAAATGAGTAGCTCAATTGGCACATTTAAAAGCAATTGGTAATTAGAGGAACATTTTTTTTTAACTTAAAACACATGAAACACAGCCATGCTTTCAGAAGGATTCTGTCAAGTCTGTCACACATTATTTTCCACAACACATGGCTGACTCTGCACCAGCAACTCACTTCACCTTGATTCATGAATAACAATCCCTCACTTCCTACTGTAAATACAATTCTAAACATATGGGAGAGAATTTATAGTGAATTAGGGTTGTACATTATCGCCGTGATTAGCTGCATTTGTTACCCAGCAGATGTCTGGGTAGTAAAAATCCCCCATGAGTACAGTATCCTGGAGTTCCCCAGTTCCTTGGTAACTGGTCCAAGAATTTCTCAGTCCTGCTGTGCTCTGATCCTGGTGGCCCAGAGCAGATGCTCGCTGTCTGCCCGTCTTCTGCAGCACTAATCCCACTCTCCCCGTGCTCCCAGCAGGGCATCACGCTCCCCCTGCTTTTCCCTCTCATGTTATCTTCCCCAAAAAGCTTTCCCAGTGACATTCATCATTCTCACAATACCAAAACGCTTCGACAAGCTGAGCCAAACACCTCCCTGGTGTGGTATCGCTGATTACTACCAGAGTTACAAATCTGACGACTGATGTGGCTGTGACTATCTGTGATACCTGCAATACCATCATTTACAAGCATCAAGGTGGTGCTTGTAAGATTTCTCAGCCCCTGTTTGGCCCCTCTCTTCCTGGGCATCCCATGACCCCACAGCAAGGGACAGGCTCTGTTCCAAGAAAATGCCTGAAGAGAGACACAGTGAGTAACTGGCATGAAACCAAAGCCCCCAGAGATCAAGAACTAGTCCCAAAACACGGAAGACATACGGTACTGCCTTGAGAGCTTTCACATGAAATTATCTTTCCCACTGCACTGCTTTTTCCACCCCACAGATGCCTTGCTTTTGGCAGCTCACCTCTTCCAGCTGAGAAAAAAAAGTGTCACTGCCCCCCAGCCCTCCCCCACGATGGCTCTTGTTCCAGAGGCTATGACAACGTAAATGGGTATTTTTGTCCTCCATCAGATCTTTGCAGGCTGCTGCCACTGATCCCTTTGCCAAGCGATGGTCGGGCATCAGCCCAGGGTCTGTTGTGGTGGGAGCCACTTTTGGGAGCAGTGGGCTCATGCAGAGTCTGCCTGGGACACAGCCAGACATTGGCCAGCCCTGGAGCTCCAGTCCAGCTCAGCTCCTCAGCACTTCACACTTTTGAGTCCCAAGAAATCAGCTTT
Organism: Daphoenositta chrysoptera; assembly: GCA_013397915.1. Classification (NCBI taxonomy): domain Eukaryota; kingdom Metazoa; phylum Chordata; class Aves; order Passeriformes; genus Daphoenositta; species Daphoenositta chrysoptera. The sequence goes on from VZRO01001674.1 coordinate 1,231,880, forward strand.
TTACCTCTAACAGCAGGGATCTTGCACACAGCACATCCCAAGCATCAGGCAATGCTCAAGATCACGAGCACCGAGCTTTTTTCCAGCTGTCAGACAAAGCTTGGGAAAAGTAAACAAGTGCTGTCAGACACCGTCTAAATTCCTGTCTCAGCATCCTGAAAATATTTCTCCAACCTCTTTTCTCCAGCTATCACATGAGCAAGCTTTCATCATTGGTCATTTGTCTTATGCTATGTCTTCAACCTTGAAAACCAGATCAGTAACTATCTTTAAACTGGTAAAAAGACTACAAGTCCTAATTCATCCTTCTAGCAGAAAGTGACTTCTACATAGCAAGAAAATGAACGTTTAAATGTAAGTAATGTCAATTAATTTATCATTTACTGAACAGTTATTGTTCACTGACTCCAAAACAGCACGAGGTGTAACCCTCAGGGTAACACTAACATCCAGTTCATCTCTCCAGAGCAGAATCATGGTTAAAAGGAACATTTTTAATGCACTGCATTCATAGACATCTGCTTTTGAAAACTGGAACTAAAAGCCGTGCAAAGGAGCAGAAACTCAACTGAATCAACTCACGGGGCCAAAATTTTCAAGGCTTAATTGCATAAACAAAAATGTATAAAAAATATATATTTGTGTGTTGTGCATTTTTTAACTTCTACCTGGCAAACTCTTCAAGGCAGGACTGTTTCAAGGAATTAAGAGCTGTGAGGTGAGCAAACCATGAACCCTGCTTTATTGAACAGCCATTAGCCATACTTAGAGACTGCACCATAACATTAATTTTGCAGCTACAAGATATTGGCCTTGAACAGAATTAATGCATATGCACATATTTGCTACACAGTCATAAATTTTACTAATGCAATTTTGTAAACCTCTTAAATGTTAACCATTGCAAAAAAAAATTAGTAACAGGAAAGGCAGGGTAAAGTTCAACAGCAATATTTCATTACCAAGACAAGCAAAGAAGATAAATGACTCAGCTTCCTTGGTTCTCTCCTCTCTTTTCAACTTTAGATGAGGAAAAACACACTGCACAACATGGATCTCTGTCATTGTTGGAAGTGTGGCAGTCTGGCAGGGCAGCAGCTCAGTAGGGTTTTTCAATGCAGAGACACGTCTGTCACTAAAGCAGATTTTACAGCAAAGCCTTTCAAAAAGGAGCAGATTCCACATAATTTCCAGGGACAGACAAAACAATAAGCATTTCCCTAGTCCCTCTTTTTGCATACATAAGTCCCTTTTTTCCCCTTCTTCCAGGGGTACACTTGCTGTTGTGGACACAGGCTAGAGCCCCAAAAAGTGCTGGGGGACAACACACAGCACCCTGCACACAGGCTCAAAATGAGCAGGGAGAGCAGAGCAATTCTGCTGTGAATAGCAGGATTTTACATTTTTCCTAAAGAACCAGCAATCAGAACTGCGTGTTCCTACCCGAGGAGTTCACCCATATATTTCCATCCTTAATAAATGAAATCAGATTTCAGCCCTCTGGATGCAGAGACTGGCAGGAAATGTGGCTTCCACAAAGCCCAACAAGAAAGAAAATGGAACTTGTTTTTGTCATAGAAACCTGCCACTTCCAGGGTGGTCTCATGATGTTTTGGGGGTGATGAGAGGAGGGGCCAGGTCACATTCCCTTAAGTGCTGCCAGCCTCTCCAGTGGGACAAGATCACAGACCTCAGGATTTTTTCTTTAGCTGAGGCCAAAGCACCAATATCTGGCAGAAAACTCCCTCTTTTTACTGAGGAAATTTGGTTAACTTTGAGAAAAGGCAAGATCTGAGCCTTCATTGTATGTGCAGAGACCTGCTTAGTCCCTCACAGGAATATCCCAAAATCCACAGATCCAGGGTGCAGGAGGGCAGGGAGGAGCAGGACTGGGGATGGTTAATTGCTGCCACAATGCTCCTAATTTCTAAAGGCCTCCAGCCTCAGCAGCAGCTGTGTCTCCAGACACCCCCCATCTCCTCAACCCTGCACTGTGTTTTGCCTTGTGGAAAATTTCCCTGGTCCAGAGAGCACTTTGAACAATTCCCCACATCTCTGCTGCTCCACCAGGACCAGCAGTGCCTTGTGGTGCCCTGCACAGTCCAAGCACAGCTGTTTTCTCGTGCTGGGCTCATCCAAGACCATGATCTATTCTCCCTTGAAAATCTCAATCTATTGCTGGTGGGAAGGTGTGGATGTGGTGTTGCTGCTGGAGGAGCTTCATGCCTCTCCTACACGTAGTTTGCACTGTATTGAAGAACATAAATAAAACCATAGGGAACTTACTCATGGGAGGAGTTTGGCTGCTGACAGCCCACTTCTTCCTTGTTGGCAGATTTTGTTCCAGCATCTAAGTGAATGTTGTAGGTTTATGTAACAGCCTGTAAGACATCAAGTGATCCAGCGTCTCAGAAGTCGTCCAAAGTAGCCAAGTTTGCCAGAGAAACACTAGCAGAGCAGCACTTCACAAGATAGAGCGTTCTTTCCTGAAAAGATAGCAAAGAAAAAATGAAATTTAAAAAATTACCTCATCTCCATAATTACTTCCCCAGGCTCTTATCTCTTCCCAAAGTGCACACCAGCACAACTGACCTTTCCTTTCAAAAGGAGTGAGTTGCTACCAACAGGGCACTGCCTACTTTCCCTTCTTCTGTTTGCAGATGCAATGGGAGGGGGACACAGGAGCACCTCAGAAGGAAGTATCTGGCCCTGAAATCCAATATTCTGGTGGTGACTTTGTGCAACAGGCAGAGCCATCCACCAGAGCTAGATCTGAAACCAAGGATTTATTCAACCAGGGCAATCGATTGCTGGGATAAATTCAAAGCAGCACCGAGCTCGTGGGGCTGGGTCTTGCTTGCCAACACAACATTGTGTGTAGGAGTTTTCTTCTACCTTGAGACTCAGGGACTCCATCCAGCAGACAGAAACCTGGCAGCTGCTCCATCTTCCAGCACAGCGATGACCCAGAGGAGATCTATATATCCCATACACACAGCTTCATGACTGAGAAATGCTGTGCCAGAGTGCTTAGGATTTTTTGGCATGAGCCTGGTCCCACTTAGCATCTTTATGAATGTTCCTGCTCCTGGATTCATGCTGTAATGTAAAAATCAAAAGACACTCCTACTTGTAAAGCTTCTGGACTTGATGGGTACAAGAGAAAAAGCTGAAATTGATGCAAACCCATGATAAACCATTGGTCCAAATTAATGCAAAACACTCTCCCAAACTGAAACCAACACCAAATTGTGACTGACAATCCCTCCACGGGGACCTGTGGTGGTTTGCAGCCCGACTCACAACATGGGAGCACCCAAGGCTGGAGCTGGTGGTCTGGCCCTGCAGAGAGCACTCAGCACTCCCCATCCCAACCAAAACCGCTAAAGCAAAGATTCGAGGGTGTTTGTGCAGCAGAGAGGAGGAAATCAAAGTCTCACATTACTGTGTTTTCATGTCATTGCTCATTGTTTGTGTCCTCTTCCACAGCTGCCCTCTGTAACCTCTGGCAGTGGCAGGCTCAGCTCTACCTGTGTTTCAATACCTGGAATTTTAAGACAACCTGCTTTTGCAATTAACAACTCACAAGCAGCAAATTAAATTCATACATGGACCCTAAGCAAACTGACTGCCTGTTCACAGGTGACAATAAACACTTATCTATAGCACTGACATAAAAGGGGCAGTGGTTGCAGAAACATTTAACTTAAACAGGTACCAAAATATTACACCTGACCTTGTTAAAACAGTGGATATGGCAAAACTCAGTCGTGAAATAACCTATAAAATGAAATATTATGATTAGTGTCAAGAGATAATCTTACAGAAGACCAAACGACGTGATGCAAAGGAGCTTTTAAAAGAAACCCAACAAACTCATTTTTTATTATCTTCTGCCATCTTATTATTTCACAAGTTAGAAATCCATTAGCAATTCTGCCAAGAACTAGATAGGCTGCTTAGTTATCTAACACTGAGACACTCGCATCCCATGGCTATCTTGATGTCCCTAGGAAAAAACAACAACAGGAAAAGCAATGGAGTAATAAATTATTATAACTGTTTCATTAAAACTTAGGACACTGTAATTTTCAAGTTTATTTGGTGTTATATTGAAATGAACCAAAAGGCAACATTGTACAGTAACATTATAAAATAAAATATTACATAGTACATTAACCAAAGCCCCATTTAAAAAAAAAAATCCTAAAAAGTCATTTGGGGACATATCCTACTCTTGCTCTTCTGCACACATGATTTATTAAGCTCATTTAAAGCAGCACTCTTTTTTTAGGAAAAACAAATGGGATTTGCCCCCAAAATGAAGTATCTTTTCTTATAGTTCTTGCAGTTTCATTTTATCCTGTGTAATATATCAAGTTTATAAGGCATAAATACGAAAAACAGTTCAATATGCTCATCATAATTTTAATTAAGTAATACAATCTAGGACACTTTTTCAATCACACCAAGGATTACAATGTACCTATAGCTTTAGTTTCTTTTTTTTTTTTTTTAATACAAAAGTCTATCATATAGTATACAGTGTATTCTAGTTGGTAACTGCTTCACAAGGTGGATCACAATATTCTTGCAGGTTAATATGCCAGGATTTCACCTAGTTTGTTCTCTCTGTGCAGGCTCCCTCCTTCCCTGGCTGCTCTCCTCCAGCAGCAGCATCCCATCGCTCCATCTCCTTGCCCGTTTTAAGCAGGGCTCTGTGCCAGATGCAAATCCCACTGGGAACGGCTTGGGATGCACATCCCAGTGGGGCCAAGGAGCTGCCAGAGGCAGGAGGGAGTGGAGGAGATGGCAAGGCAGCAGCTGACAGAGGTGTTTGTGGAGCAGGGAGCCAGGCTCTGCTCTGCCAGCACCACAAAAATGCTTCCAGAGACTGGGGGAGCTGCACTGAGCCCCCCCAGGAGGGAATCCACGACAAACCACACTCTGGTGGGCAAGGAAACCACTGACCAATGGAGGGGGTGCCACTGGCTGCTTGTGCAAAGGAAGGTTGGGCAAAAGCACCTCAATAAATTAGGAGCAGCACGGATGTTTGGGATGCTGAGGGCTCGGGCTGGGCCAGCTTCACGTCACCCAGAGCTCCATAACCTGCAAAACCTTCCCAGGATTTTGGGCACCTCTGATGCAAAGACTCATCTGGTGCCAGCTGGACGAGTTGCACAGACAAACCCTGTGATCAGTAACACCTCCCACACCCTTCTCCCATCTCCCCTTAGGTTGGCATTTTGTAAAATCAGATTACCCACTTGCCCTGGAGGAAGCGCTGCTGCTTTGGGGCTGGGGGCAGCAGGGCCAGACCACTCGTGGTGGTGCAGGAGGGGTTGGTGGAGGCAGGGGGTCTGTCCCCACTCATCCTGTCCCTCCAAGGGTCTTGTCACTGCTGGTGGGGGCAGATGGGGGGCTGACATTGTGCCCCATGCTGCTGTCACCAGCCCAGGAGGGGTGTCAGAGGGCTTTCTGACATTACCTGAAATAGGAATAGGTTTTTTTTCTACATTTACAATCAACCTAAATTGTGCATGAGGTAAACTGCAGAGCAGTGTCCTCCAGAGTGTTTTTCACATGTCTAATATTAGATGTCTTGCTGGCAGCTCTGAATGGTCCCCAGAGGTTTCTCTACCTGTCTATATTTACTACGTACGGATCCTGAGCTCCTGTACTCAGGGGCTCTGAATCACACCATAACCAAAGGCAGCCTAAAATAGAGAGTGTGAATTGCTCCCTCCCTGCTGTGACTCCATCCTGCAGCATCTGGGAGGAAAGAGAAATTATCTTAGTATAAAGAATGGGCCAAAGCCACCAAATTTGGGTCAGGATTCAGGCCAGGCAGGCACAGATTTTGTCTGTGGGCCTATTCTTGTTCTCTCTTTGCTGATGGGACATCCAACCCAGTGCTCAGACTTATTTTTCTGACAGATCGACAGTCCCAGGGATCACCCATCCCTAAATACAGCACAGCACGTGAGCAGCACATAAACAGCTCTCCAACTGCAGGAAAGAACTGACACACATCTAAAGTCACAACAAAGCCTTTGCCTCCCACACACCTTTCCCTCAATACTTTTTTTAAACCAGCCAGAAACAAACAGTGAGTGCAGCACATCCCAGAGAGCCAGAGGAAGGAGCATCCAGTGCTTTCTTTAGCTGCTGTGTCATTGTGTAGGGAGGCTGCTTCTGAAGAAACCAAATTACCCTACATAAAGAGCATTCACTAAAAGAATCTCCTTTCCCTTAGAGGACCAGCAAGATCACATTATTTCCTGAAAATACTTTTTTTTTCTTTTTTTCTATACTTGACAGAACGGTAATAGTGTCTGGGTTTTTGCTTTCACTAACCACGACAGGCAATTTCTGTCCTAGCTTGAGAATTCCATCGAACCTGCTATTTGCATTTGGGATAAAAGCATCAAATGGACATTTCCCATGGGATACAGACTGCTTGCTGTCTGGTAGACCCAACCATCATTCTTAAGTACATTAGCAAGAGGGAAGCAAAAACCTCCCAGTGCTGAATGCATTGCATCAGCAGCAAGTTTCTACCAGTGCTGAGAAATTGTGCCCTTAATATAAGTGCTCAGTAACCACCAGCCCTGCTGTTCGAGGAGCACCCGGAACTGTACAGAAGGCTTGTGGGAAAAGAACCTCCATTAGTACCCATTATGCTGTGATTTATGTCATGGGCTTAAAATAGCAAAAAATTAAACCGTTCTATTTATCCTACAGTCTAAAAAAAGGCACAAAGACTTTGTGAAAAGAAAAAAAAAAGAAAGAATTGTAACTGTTCAGATTACATTTCCAAGAACTTTAACGGAGCGTTGCTTTGATTTGCCAGCTTTGCTTGCTGGCAGGAGTGAAATTGAGACAATTTCACTGTCTGCAGAGGTAACAAATACCCTTTCGGCAAGGCAAGTTTGCCAGCTCTATGCAAATGTTATTCAACAGAAGTAACTAAAACCTCCTGTGATTGCTTTAAAACATAATCTTTTTGGTCTGCAGCACATTGCACTTACCTAAGTACTCAGTGATGATAGAGTGGGTCTTAGGGCAAGACCAAATACAAAGAGCCCTTTTTAATCTGAACACAGGAATGAACTCTGTTCACAGCTACACAGTCTGCTTTCAAACAAATGATCATGAAATACATAAATACTATAAAATAAATACAATACATTCAGAGTTTTCTACATTGTAGAGAGCTGTTAAGACTTCCCTAGCTCCCCGGTGTAATGCATATAGAACATTCCCTTCTATACAGTGCTACCTCCATGTACCCACACCTCCTTTAAATGCAACATAGCTCAGACAACCTTCCTCTTTTGCCTGGATTCTCATCAGTCTCTAATTCTGTAAAACATTATATCATTTCTTTAGGAAAAAAAAAATATTGCACTTTTAAAAATGCATAAAAATTGAACCGAGTTCCCATTAACTTCACCACACAGTCTGTTACTTAAAATAGGACTTTTCCAAAAACATTTCTCTAGCTGTTCTACGTCCTGCCTTCCTTCACAGCATTCTCCACCAGGATATCCTCAGAACACTGTTCCTTAGCGAATTCCTCAGAGTTTTCTCAGCAGGCTTTTGACACAGAGCGTGAGCTGTCAGAGACACACATGGCTGGGAGCCCCAGGTCTGTGCCCGGGTTCAGGATTTCATGGTGCAGATGGGAACCACGATGACCAGGATAACTGTACAGGCAGCTGCTGCGATCAGGGCAGCGATCTTGCAAACCTTTGCCCTCCTGAACTCGGCTTCTTTCCGTTTCAACAAGGAGTCGTAGCCTGGAGTGTAAATGTCTTCCATCCAGTACTCTAAGTTGTTTGGGTTTAAAGATTCTTGAGTCTAAAATGGAAAAGGGAAGAGTTGTTAATTGTTTGGTGTCTGCCATTAATAAAATAAATAAAGAAAGCAGGTGTGCCTGAAGGCTGCCCAACTGCAGCTGGATCTGCTGTCAGGATAAAGTGGGTTATTGCCACTTCTCACACCCCTTCATCTCCTGGTCCCAATTCCATAAAGCTGACAAAAGTGGTAACAAAATACGGCAAAAAATAGACTCCTGCAACAGTAAGATTCTGCTCCAAAATCCCTCACGTACCTCTGATTTACCGGAAACTTCATCATCTTGGATGGCATTTAAATAAGATCTCTTTAATCTGCTTGACAGCAGAGATGTCAGCAAGTGCTGGCCTGTTACTGTTAATAATTTTTAAATTATTAAAGCTCAGCTGATGGGAAAGGTTCTTAATTTATGCTTCTCATGCACTACATTTTATAAATCTAACCCTAATTTTGGTACCATGACTTGCTTGCAGGGCATGATTACCCAGCCCATCCAGCACCCAGTCCTGGTGTGGGGGCAATTTGCAGACCCCTCCTCTGGAATGGCAATGCCTGGGGACACAGGCAACCTGCAGAACTTTATCGGTATTTCCATCTGAATTATTTATTTTTTATGTCTCACAGTTTTTTATTCCTAAGTATTTATGACCTCTTAAAGCTTTCCATTTCAACCTTGCTTGTTTTTTCCCCCTTTAACCTCTGTGTTAGAGGGAAATGGGGGGAAAACTGGGGAAACGCAAACACTACACATTATATTGAACTTATCAGCATAAAGGAATAAAGCAAAAAGAACGTTTTGAAAAATGACAGCATTTCCCCAAAGCTGTCTCCTTCATCTGGGGCTCCAAAAGTCTATTTCTTTAAAAAAATTAAAAAGATTCCACATAATAATATTACAGGGAGAATACCCCAACACACACTGTTTCTGTGCTTGTAACAGTCCTGATCCAAAGCTTGTTGGACCCTGCAAAGAAACTCCAGCTGACTCGAGAGGGATTTGATTAAGCCTTTAATTGACTAATTCAGATTTTGTGGCCATGAGCTACTGGCTGAAACTTTGCTTTGCCTGATAACAGCATTTGCTTTATGTACAGAACTGCTAAAATAAGTGTTTTTATAGCAGAAATCTCAGAAATATCTCAGAAACAATGAAAATCGAGCAATGGTTTTATGATCATTTTATGGACAGCTGTATGATAGTGTTAGGATGATGAAACAGAGGCCACATCTGTGATTGTACCATTTGGGCTTTGAATGACCTGTTCCAGCCTTCTGAAAAAAATCAGCAATCTCACCTCTAAAGGCATCAGAAAACAGCCTGACACTATTTCATCCCAGTGGATCATCACACACAGAGCAAAGCAATGAATCTCACACATAGCCCACACCTGGGACAAGCTTTGGGCCTGACTAGTTTTGCAATTTCTTTTTTTGGAGGAAAACCCAGCAGACTTGTCAGGCTCCAGGAGAAATTTTAAGTAAACAAAGGTAGAAAAAGCCCAAAGATAGGCATACTGTGCTTCAAGGAAATTGCAGTTTTGGACCCCTCTGCCTTGGCATTGACCTTTTAACTGCTTCAGAAGGAAGATGCATTATTAAAAAGGCCCATTACTGTTAATCAGCTTCCTTTCCCATTTCATTGCCAGACGTAGGAATGTTCATTAAGGCATAATGTATTTACTTTCAGTTCTAATAAACTTAATCACTGGGGAAAAAAAACCCACTCATCAGTCTGTGTCTATTTTTTAAGTTTGTCAGTAAGCTCCATTATAAAGTCTAGACATGGGCTTTGCGGGGTAGATGCAATTCTGACAGTCTTTTTGGAGGGAGAGAATCAAACCAGTAAACTTCCATCACCTTTATCCTGAAGATAAATGATGGCAATAAGCCAATTTCTCTGGTTTGCTCACAGTCATGCAGAGCTGCTTACAGAGAACAAAACAGCCCTACGAGGAGCAGATGGAGAACACTTCTCCCAGAGGGGTTTTGCTCCCAAATATCACCTCCCTTATTGCCTCACACAGCAGGTAAGGGATGCTTTGTGACTGCCTGCTGCAGAGGAACTTCTGCCAGCCTATTCCTACTCTATCTACAGTCTGCCATGCCAGGGTTAGGAATTTAATAAGCCCTCTAAAGATTTTAAGACCCAAAAACCAGCAGGGAGCTGAGGCAAGATGCAGCCTGGTCCCTGTGCTGATTGGTTTCTCTCTGAGTGCACTTTAGCCACAGCAAGGAGCAGGGGCTGCTGAGGACAGGGAAGTTTTCAAGAACCAAGCAAGGAGGTGAATTTGTAGTGCACAAATCCTGCACAAACACTCACAGGAGTTGCACTACAACACTGTGTGGGTGATGGTTCCAAATCCCAATCAGCCAGCTTGGGGTCCCGAGGCACAGCATCCTGGTGCTTTCCCAGGGATGAGTCTGATGGGTTTGGAGCTGGCTTAGGTGCCTCAGCACCGAGCCACCGAGGGCTGGCATGGAGCACCTCAGTCCAGACTCTCCCACACCACTTTCCCTGGCAGACAAGCTGAGGAGACAAGCAGAGCCCCTGCTTGAGCACAGCTGCACCCCACAGACTGCTGGCCACCTCTTCGGCCACACTGAGCCCAAAATGCCTGAGGTCAGCACCAGACCCCCCCACTGGTCCTACATTCTACCATCAAAGTGCACATAAATGATACACAGTTATGTGCACATCAGTGTGGATTTCATTGTGTGACACATTTTGGGTTTCAAGACCAAGAAATGCAACATTTCTTTAGTCTTTACACATTTCTGATGTCATTCTTCAGGCTTCCTCTTTCAACCTCTGCTCAGATATCTTCCTTCCTAAAAGATGTGTTTTGTTTATCAGACTACATAGGCTGGGTGCTCATTTCATGTCAGGTTTGTGATTTCGTGTTGGGAAAATGTAAATGCAAAATTTGAATTTGTCTCGTGTGCTTGTTGCTCAAGAGCCTGCAAACTTACGAGCTGAACCAAAATGCGAACTAGACACACCATTATTTGCCTGGCTGGTTTCCAACAGCCACTTCAAAGCTGCAACAGTGACGTGTTTCAAAACCGGTCATGGTATTGAACATCTTCTACAAGTATTTTATGTCTCGTCTTCCTAGTAAAATGGAAAAAAAAAAATAAAACCCCAACACTGCAATTCCCTGTGAATAATTCAGAGAGAACAAAGAGGAAAAGGCAGCAGCTCCAGCTCCTGCACCACTCTGCCTTGCTGCAGTTAGGGACCAGTTCACCTCTGCACTCCCTTATTCCCCAACTCTTCTTTAGAGCTACTAAAGCCACGATGGCTTAGAAGACATCTCTCCATTGCAGAATAATCTGGGAGCATCAACCTGTCAAGGATCACCATTCAGCAATGGAACATTCACATTCTTCATTGTCCCTGGCCAGGATGGATAGGGATCAGCAAGATTAGATATTCAACAATTCACAGCTCTTTCCTGAGCTATCCAAATCCCTTCTTTAATGCATATTCTGGCAACATCCTTTCGCAATCAAAGCATTCAAATTAAACAAATGGGACTCACTTGTAGATCCAAGGCTGCAATCTTGCCTTTATCCCCCGAATTCCTCGTGTATTCCTCTATGGTCCATGATGGCTGGGCACGTTTCACTTCAGCCAGCTCTGTCAACCTCATGTCTGTGTAGAGTGGGTTGCTTTTCATGTGTGACTTGAGTGATGCAGGGTAGGGATGAGGACTAAAGACTTGTTCAATCAAGAAAGCATCTTTTGGCTGTTTAGAGAGTCTATGTGGCTGTGGGATTTCGTATTGCCTGTCTGCCTGCAATAGGGTTCAAAAGAATTTGAGAGAAAAAACAAGACTATGAGGGAGTTAAACACAAAAGACAGAGATATTCCTTTCAGAATCACCATATGATAAAAGATTTACCAGTTAGGACAAAGGTTTTGGATGGCCTTAATCCACTTGCCCACCTTCTTCTACAGCCAAACCAGAGTTATTTTACAGATACAACTCTGCATTCACTATAACACGAACACAATGATGATGCAGCGGAAGAAATTTGGGTTTTGGGCTCTTTACAGATCAAAAAACTATTCTGAAAATGGCCCTGACATCCAGAGAAGCCCAGCTGATCTGCAGAAGCTGAGAGACACAAGCAAGCTTCCAGGTTTCTGTTTCCAGATCAAATCCTAACATGAAGCAGTCTTGAGGGAAGCCCCCAGCCTGACACTGCAGCATCCATGGCACCATCCAGTGCCAGCCACAGTCCACTGAAGGAGTCTGGAAGGGACTCTCAAAGTCAGCATGCCATCCTGAGAAGGGCAATCTACAGAAAAGCCAAGATTTGGGCTTATTAAGGATGTCCTTCTTCCCCCTCTGCAGTCTAGCAATAACCCATGGTTTGTGGTTTCTTGGTCACCCAACCACACTTATGTCCATCAAACCTTTTCCTCTCTTTTCTCAACCCTTCTCAGCCCTCACACCCCACTGTAAGGGGGCACAGCATGCCTGTTGTGGGGTCACAATTGACCAGGGGCTGCAGGACCCCCTCCCCAAACAGAAACAAGCACCCACCCCGTGCACTTTGACCAGAGCAGCACAAGGACAGCCAGGACATCCATGGGGTCAGTAATGGGGGCACTGGGCAGCTGCTGGGAGGGTGGGCAGAGTTTTTCTGCCCAGCCAAACCAAGAGCACAGCTACACTGCAGTTCTACAACAGGAGGTTCAGACTCATTTAAATGACCATGGAAGTCAGACAGAGAGAACATAACTACAATGAGCATCTCACGGTACACATACAAGGGTTGCTCTCCCTGAGGGATTTGAATCCATGAATCTATTTTGTTGGCTTTTAAATATGTACATACTCCTCTGATAAAAGCCATCACAACTCAATTTCAAAATATCCCTTCTAAAACAATCACTAGAGAATTTCAATTTTCCCCACACCCTTTTCACCAAGGTAATTACCAGGCCTCCTTATATCAATACTGATGATGAAGAATACCATCATCTTCCCAATGTTACCCACATTACCACCCTCCCTTTGCAAAAAACAAAGCTTTTAAGGAGCACCTTGGCCATTTTGCAGCTGCCAAGCAAGAACCTACAGGTATAAAATCACTCAATTATGATAACAATAAAGGCAGGCATAACATGACAGGGCAAAGCATTGTCATACCCCAAGGCTTGTGATGACTATGGAAGACATTCATAAACACATTATTTTTAAGCATTTATTACGTGAGTTAAAGTTGAAATTACCTCTTTAGATTTCCTGTGCCAGTCCTTATTTTCTCCTCCATCCCTCTCTTTCCTCTCCTCCTCTGTAATGCCAACTTGGTTGGTGTAAGTAATAGCTCTCCAGTCTCGGGGAGAGTTTGAAATACTTGCTATTTTGGATTCGGTTGCACTGTTTTCCTCTGTTAACGATCTTGATGATCTCCTAGTAAACAAACTTTTTTTTAAGGCTTTTACTCGAAGACTCTCGCTATTACTTCCACTGGCATCCGAACAGCACCATTCTGGATTATTCTCCAGTTTGCCTCCGTGAGGAGTATTGTGGCACTGAAATATCTGGGGGGAGTTGCTCTCATCTGACGCGGCATCGCTTGTCAAAGAGTTGAGATCTATTTGTACGCTGACCTTCTCTGGCTGCTGGATTTTTTGATCCAGCTTGCTTAATTTTCCCAGGACTTGAGAGATTTCTTCTCGGACACCTGACAGAGATTCCAGTTTCTTCTCTATTTCACCAATCCTCAAGACTAATTTGCAGACACTCGTTTTCAGTTCATCGTCTGTGTTACTGACATCTGCCCTGACCACTTTATCCAATTTGTTACAGGCACTCCCGTTGGAGATCTTAGTCAAATTGTGCTCAGGCGAGCTATCACAGTCTGATTTATGCACCTGAGACAAGGAACCGGTGCTGTTGTAGCACGAGGACTGCATCACTCCCGTGGACCCGCTGATACTCATGTCATCCAAAAACCGGAAAATGTCACTGATATCATCGCTCACGATTTCGGAGTCATCATCCGACTGCTTCAGGGAGTGCCGCTCGCCGTACTTGGCCTGGCCTGCTGCACACAAATCCTTGCATTTCTTGTGGTCCAGGACCTGCTGCTCCGTTTGTGTCCCAACACTCATGGTCCTGTCAATGCTTAAGATCTGGACAGAAGTACAGTTAATGCTTTTATCCTTGAACTTTTTGACTGGCTCGTGTTTCTCCACATCTAGAATGGAAGGAATCTCCTTAGGTTTATGGCTATTGGGTTTCACAGCATAGTTTGCCTGCATAATTGGTTGCTGATCCTTTGTGTTTAGGTAGGACTGATGCCTGTCAACTGAAGGAAAGTTTGGAGATGGGTTGCTCGAACTCTGGTATCGTGGTTTCTCCTCCGACTGCTTCCTGTTAAAAAATGAGCGTTCAAAGTCAGGGACTTCCTCAGTATTTAAACTCCAGCTTTTAGCTGGCCAGGCAGTTTGCTTGGTTGGCTTTCCAGTCCACTTTTTGGTTTCCTGGGGCCCAAGAACAGTAGTTGGGCCAAAATATGTTGAAGCTTGAAGATCATCTAAACTTTCATGCTTCACTCGCCTTTTGTCTGGTATAGGAGAATAAACTGGATTCAAGTACTGGCTGCTGTATGGCATTTCAAAGCTGTGGTTGAAGAAAGTCTGCTTAGAGCTTTCTTTCCTGTTCTGAACCTCTCTGTGTCCATCTTCTGGTGTTTTGTTGGACGGTATTAAGTTGGGAGATATTGTAATCAGATTATGAAAATCTTCTTTGAATATATTTCTTTTCTGGACACACGACTGCATCACAAACGGCTCATCGTTTGAAATGAAGGTTTCTTTTATGCCTGAACTTATAGGCAAGGAATCCTGGTCTGAAATAGATTCATTTTCAATGTTCATGGGGAAGTAGGTACTCTGCATCTCACACGGTGGGGAGGTGGCGATGGAGTAGGACGCCAGTGCCTGCAGCCTGTCCAGAGAGGCAGCCCGGCCCTTCATGTCCTTATTGACTCCGAGCAAGAAGTTGGGTTCTGACGAGGGGACGAACTGCTGGCAGTCTTTGCAGTCCATCTTTCTGCATTTCGAAGACCTCCTGACTGGAAAGCCCCGGCTGAAGTCCTGGTCGTTGAGCTCGCAGTTGGGCACACAGTCAGGCACGCAGTCTGCCACGTTGCAGATCTCCGTGTCAGACCTGCAGGACTCGAAGGACTCCTTCTTCTTCACCTTGTGCCTTGCAACTGGAAGCTTCTCCTTGGCCACTCCCCCGTTCATCTGTATGAGGTTGAATATTGTTACTATATCTGCTGCAACCATGATTTTCTTTGATTGCTGATTGTTTACAGTGCATCTCATTTTGTCTTTGAACAAAGTCGCTGGGAAATTCGGATCCAGGCAAGCAGTGTAAAACAGCACGCTTCTGAGCTTGGCCAACTGGGACAAATCAAACCTTGCACACAGGGACTTGCAGAGATCCTGATAAGAAACAGTATTCTGCTTTGTGTCCAGCTCCTCCAGTATCTTCACCAGGAAGAGGGAGGATTCCTGGTTGGACTCCATGGCTTACGCGTATTTTGCCGTTTAGCCTGGAAACTGCTTTCCACTTCTACAGCAACACAGAAAAGATTGTAAGTCACCCACAGACAATACCCAGGGCCTTGAAATTCAGCCAGAGATGGGGCCTGACTCGCCAACCATGCAGTCCAGGGCTTGTTTTTATAACCCATCCTCATGTTCTGAACTTCAGGCTGTAATCCTAGCATCCAATAAATCAATACTTAAATGGAATCAGGGTTTTATCCAAGCAGGCTCCTTTATGCCAATGTCTACTAAAGCAACCAAGTGAATAAACAGCAGAAGCTTTGGAGAGGCTGAACTAATGGCAGATAGACAATCCTACCCTGCTTGCTATGGGACTATCACAGAACTTCTTACCAACTTATGAGAGGTTCAAAGCACAGTTTGAGCACCAAATTGCAATAATTCCAGTCCTAGCCTAACCAGGGCTGATCTACTGCACCATGACATGTTTTCATGTCTGAAATGCAAATGGCTCTGAGGCAGATTTTCTGACAATAAACTTCTGACATGTTTTTAGAAGTTATCTGAGCACATAATTACCATCTTGCTTACTTTAAACCATTATTTTCTCCTATACTCCGAGTTATCTCCTTTGGATACCTTGACATATTTTTTCCAGGAATACCTTTTGCTAAGCATAAGATTCAGGAATGGAAAAGTTACCAGGTCCCATGCAAAAAGTCTCTTTGAGCCCCGTTTCAGCTCTTAAGTCCAAAATTTAGCAAAGAATGGAAGGAGTTAAAAAAAAAATCCTACTGAACCTTGAAACCAATCCAGCAGATACTAGAGGGCTGGCTGCCAATCAGGATGGATTTGAAGACAGAGAAATATCAAGGACAGAGAACATCCTCTACAGTGATGTGCTCCCAGTGAAGCCTAGGAGTGAATTTCCATTCACCATCCCGAAATGACAGGGCAGAGGTGAAGAGCAAAAGCTGCACATTTGTGTGATAGCAGGAATACCTTGAACAAGCACAGCTAACACCAGCAAACATCTTGGGGACAATATAAACCCCTGCACTTTCAGAGCTGAAAGCAACCTTCAGCTATTATGGATTAGGAAAGGATGTTGATTTTTCATCCATCTATTATATATTTTCATCCATCCATCTAATATCCACAAGGCTATTGTGAATATCCTTGTCGGTGTCTCTGCTGTTGGCTACTAGGAAAGACAGAGCACAGGATGATGCAGTCTGCCAATTACCACATTTGGCCACTCTGTCTTTGTTATTCTTACTGATAGAAAGGACAAAAATCTTTTCCCTCTCCCAGAAAAGGTATAGTATCTTCCCCCACTCACTCCCACCCTTAGATGACCCCTGGAACTGGCCTCTCCTCCATCAAGTGCAGAATATCCACCCAAATGGCAAAGCACTGAAGTCAACATTGCAAGGTTTATTATTACTCATTCTAAAAGGCACCTTCTGGTCAAAAACCTCAGGACTCCTGAGCACCACTCCAGAATCCCAGGCTCCTCTTTCATCTCCTGCCCTGACATTCCACACCTGTGATTGCTGTCAGTACCAGAAGCCAGAGTACTTCAGTTTTCATTAACAAATAGTTACCCAAACGAATACAAAACAAGTCTAAAAAATGGTTTTTTTACTTTCGCTTTAAAATCCTGGTCAGTGTATTTTCCCCCTCAGCCATCAGTCACAATCTTCATGAGATGTGAGCTGAGGCCTGATGGACCAGATTCTGCAAGTGGATCCTTCACATTGTAATAAAAAAATGAAAAAGTAGCAAATACTAAAGAGTACATTATGTGTATAGCTAAATTGCACTTCTCTTGGTGAGCTCATCTTGGTTTTAAGATGCTTAGCTGTTTCTATACCTCATTGTGCCTACCAGATCTTCAGCACTGTAAATTTTCAAAGCATGGATTTAAATGTAGTTTTAAAAGTGAGAACATTAAGAAATGTAGTAATAAAGTAGAGTATTTTACAGTACATAAAAACGTTGCTCAGGAATAGTCTAAGAAATACTTCTAGTGTTTTTTTCTTCGTCTGCTGGAGTCCAAATGTGAGATTTTGAATTGGTAAAGGAAATGAGTGTAATAGACAGTATTACATTTCCAGATTCAGTGTTTGTAAAGTTACGCTTAATATGAATTGTAGTCGCATGTACTTCCAGCTCTATGCAATTCAAGTGAAACTTAATCTGAGATGCTCAAAGACCAGAGAAACTGGCTGTGTCAGAGGTGTGGTGGCACTCAGGATGGGACTGAACACCAGCAGCTGCAGAGGAACAGCACATCCCAGTGTTGCTGTTCCACCCTTTTGTTTTGGTCCAGCTTCATGTATTTCAGCTTTTTTAGATGAAAGATTCCTGCACCTAGTGCTAGTATTTCAAGCTCTGGCCAAGTTCTGCAAGCCTGCCTTAGCCAAGTTTTCCTTATTCACGTGAGCAGTAGTGAAAAACAGATGAGCTGCTTTGCTAATAATCAGGAATTTAATGCACTGTTCTAGTTCACTGTTAAAAGTACCAAACCTGAGGTGAGCAGGATTATCCAGGCAATAATCAGAACAGCAGCTTTTTAAAACAAATTCTTTTAGATGCAGTAAATAATTAAGCACATTGTTACAGCACTGAATATTGCTGGATAATAAATTTTCTAGATTGAAGCTTTCCTGGGTTGTGAGAAGGGCATATAGACACAGGCACGTTTTGCATGAAAACTTCTTAAAGGATAAATAAACCCCATTTCAACCAGCTGTGACCAGAGCAAAGGTGACTGGCACTGGGAAAAATGTTTTGTCACAGAGGTAGGAAGGTTTTAATGCAGTGTTTGTCATTATGCCGTTGTTGGAGACGAAAAAGTGAAGCAGGTGAAAGTGGTGAGGCCATTTGGCATGGGGAAAAAAAACCGGACTGGATTCTTCCCGGAGTACGGACTGGAGTCACTGGGGGAAAAAACCCGGACTGGATGGTTCCCGGAGTACGGACTGGAGTCACTGGGGGAAAAAACCCGGACTCGATTTTTTCCGGCGTACGGAATGGATTCTCCTACGTCGAGGGAAAACCCGGACTGGATTTTTCCCGGAGGACGGAATGGATTCAGTCGGGGAAAACCCGGACGGGATTTTTGCCGGAGTAGGGAATGGAGTCAGCCGGGGAAAACCCGGACTGGAGTTTTTCCGGAGTACGGAATGGAGTCTCTGGGGGAAAACCAAGCTAGGCTTTTTCCTGGAAAAAAAAGCTACACTCCTCTGTGCTCAGCTACAAAAAGTAATGCTGAAGGCCAGAGGAGGAGGGTGCTTGTATCCTTTTTGTCTCAGCAAGTGTGTGCTCGGAGGCACAGCCTCTTTCACAGCCTTTGTATTTCTCTGACATGTCACCATAAGGTCCAGACTCTGCTGGTTACCACCGGGGCTACCAAGTCCTCTGTACTAGTTTGAAAACAAACCAGTGGGAGATCGCAGGTCAGAATTAAAATTTAACAGGAAAATTAAAATAAATGCAATAGTACAAGAACTCTGACAGAGTCAGGACACACCTGTTGGTCAGGGTGGTGGTAGCAGCCCAGATGAAGTGCTCCTGTCAAAGCAGTGATCCTGTAGAGAAGGCTCTGGATTTCACCTGAAGGTCCAGTGGTGGCTCCTGTCCTCTGGGAATGCAGCAGGGTGGGGCTGTTTGTGCTGTTCCAAACCCTGATTATATCCAGGTGGGAATGCTTGGCTCCTCCCTCTCCTCGCACTGGGCTGATGAGTCATTGGGTGTGTCCTTGATTGCCAATTAACAGAGACAGCACCTGGAGGGAGTTAGCAGGGAGGGGCCATGGTAGGAGATAACGAGCACTGCCCCACCCACCTGCTCTAACAGCCTGTGAGGATGATAATGGAACACGAGCTGTTGGTTACATCTTACATTGCTAGCTCGGACATCCTCACAGAATAAACTTCACGTGTGGGCCTCAGAGACATTCCCAACTGCCGGGGGACTGCCATTGCAAGTCAGTCCTCTGCATGTTATAAATCTAACACTCGGGACAGGAGTGAAAATATGTCTTTTCGTCACCTCCAGGCTGAATACCAGCAAAAGCAACTAAATCTCCTCCTATTTGTAAATTCACAGCTTCTTGCAAACCCCTCACCTGGATATGCATTTTCACAGCCTGATGCACACTCTGCGCTCCCTGCACTGGCCTGCCAACAGCCTGCCTTCTCCCCACTCACACTCCTGCTAAAACACACAAATAGCCAGTTTGCCAAGAACGTATTTTTTTAAAGTGTCAACCCATTTTGTTCCCCACCTCTCTGTCTTTACCCTCTCATCCCAGTGAGGATATCCTAGGTACAGCTTCTTGAAAATTTTTACTTTGTACCAACCCAGTCTTCGCATCACCAGAGGTTTTAACTTCAATTCAGATTTCTAACCACTACGAATCTGGTAAAACTCAGGTGCAGCCCGATCTGCAAGGCTGCTGAGGGATGACAAGTTCAGTAAGCTGAGACAAAGCCTTGCTGCACAACCCCAATCTCATGTTGCTTTTACTTAGCACCAACAAGGAGCCTTCTTTTGGGGACCCCAATCCATACCCGAGCAATAAGAAGCACTGAAGCACAGACCCCAAGCAGGAGAGCTCTGCTAGGCTGGGTCAGCTCAGCCCAGACCCAAGCCTGGCAGGTGGCAGTCAGCTCTAAAGCAGTGAGAGGTCAGGGAGGTGACAGGGGCTTCGGGACAAGGGTGACCAGGAGAGAGCTGAACCTGCTCAGGTGGGAATTCAGCCAGTTCATTCAACTGACGCTCAGCCATGGGAGGTGGAAATTGAAAAGGCGGGTTGCAAAATCAGATTTAGCCCTTGAGGAAAAGAAAGCTAGCTAGGAGCTGGAAAAATTTCCTCTTCATCCCTTAGCTGTTCACAAACAGCCTTTTGGTGTGAGAGCACTTTAGGTGCAAAAGGTATCTCTGGGCTTCAGCCTGAGCATGGAAATTGGTGCTCCCTCGTGCCAGAGCATCAGACACATTGCTGCTAGTGGAGCATCAACAGACACGGGCTGTGAAGAACAGGATGTACTACCCCATAAGGATAATATATAAGGGCCTTGAAATCTTGTTTCCTGGTTCAGGGATGTAAAAACCTAGTGCCAAAATTTTTAGTGGCACATTAAGCTCCTCTGTCTCTTGTCAAGCCTCCTAACAGCCTGCGACAGAGACAGGTGCTTCTTGGCAGGCCACCCCAGGAGCTGCCACGGCCCGGGTGCCAAGCACTTGGCCATGCACCATCTCAGCCCTTATGTCCACGTTCATTCATTACCTCTCAAAGCAGGACCAGAATAGACCCAGACGTGGCACATAAACGCAGAGCTCTGAAATAAGCACAGGAAGGCCTTTTAAAGAGGGTACAGGGTCACGAATCAGTCAAAAGCAGCAAAGCGAATGAAAGCACCCACAGCAAGAGCAGCAGCACAGGGTCTCCTCAGATGGCCTCAATTCCACCAGCGTCCTCGTGCCTCACCCTCACTGCCAGCAGCCACATGCACCCTCCAAACCCCCCTCAAACTGACTTTGGTCTCCAGACACACGGAGTTTTCTAGACACTGGGATGGGATCTAGCTCATTTATCTTCAGCAAGACCATCTCTGACCAAAGAAGCCACTTAACATTTCATCCTTAATGATTCTCTTATATTAACACTGGAAGGGTTGCTTTGACTCAGCTTCCCAGGATTTGACATTTGCTGCTCTAATAGCACAATTATATCCCGGCACAGACTCGAACAGCATCATGTTGCACAGCCAGTCGATGGGGGCTGGCTCTCCTTGCACGCAGATGAGCTCCACACTCACCACAAATCGATGTCTTCTTGCCCTGCACCAGGAGCAGTGAACTGAGCTCTCATCTTACCACTAACCCACTGTCTCAGCCTCTGGAGGAGAAGTCCAAGAATATTGTGATTGCAACCTCCATCCCCAGTGGAGCTTTCTGCTGCACAAAGGGAATATACTGTTCTATTTTCTGGTGTCTTTAGGAACCAAGCCTCCATAAAACATCTCCCCTGTGGTTCTCCAGACCAGGGGAACCTGCAGACTCTTTCATGCAGCTTGCTTCCTTGCAGAAAAGCCAGAACACACTTTCCCTCCTCACCACCTCCCAAATCAGCACTGGGGTGGGGGTGGAACCCTCACGTCCCATAAATTCACCATCCACAGGAATTCATGAAATTAGTACTGCTTCCCAGTTGCCCTGGCTGCTTCCCTGTGACTCCTTCAGCCCAAACCCTGCCCTGCCAAATGGACTAAGGGCAGCACACATCGGGGCAGATAAACCCCAGCAGAGGACTCAAGAGACAGTCCCACCACTCGACTTCCCTGAGCAGCTGCAGGGTGGCAAGGTGCCCTGCACGAGTCTGAATCATGGCCACTGGCAGGCAGACCACGTTATCTTCCTCTCTTATTTCCTCCTTCATTTCCTTCCCTGTTCTTTGTGCCACTGACATTTGCTTTCCCCATTTCCCAATATCCACAGCAGGTGCAGCTAATACACAGATGTGACTGCTGGAGTCATCCTTTCCCCTCTCCCTTTGATCTGCCAGCCGAGAGGGAAACAGCATCCTTGTTTTGTTCCCCCCACGGTGACTCACGGGCCACCCTCGAATCCCACTACGGCAACGGCAGACAGCGAGTGATCCTTGCATAAATTCCCTCAGAAAGAGCCAGCTACTTCAGCACGGGAGAACATTAACACAGAGCCAGTGATATGCTGTTTTACTATTAACTTGAGCTCATAAATCATTCAGCCTGTCTTCCCAACACCAGATACTATAAAACAAGGCAGACAACACTTGCCTCACATGAAATGTAACCCGTCGAGACGGAATTCAGTTTTTGTTTTCTCCCACACTCACAAATCCATTTCTCTGTCAAAACATTAAGAAATTTCTGATGAAGCAACGGGGAGACCTCGAGCCCCATCTGGCTTCCACTGCACACAGACACGGGAGCTGGCACTCAGGGAAACAATGCCCATTTCCACACACCTTATTCCTCCTCCTCCTCCTCCCTCCAGCCTTCTGCTGCTCATTAAAAAGAAAACTAAAACACGCACTTTGGAGCCCTGCAATGGCAACTGCTCCTCTCCACCTTTCATTGAAAAGTCCTCCTGACCAGTCTGGCACAGGCTGTCTCCTCCAGACTCTCTCCTCGGCTGTGCAGGAGCAGGGTGGGCTCAGTCCCCGGGGCAGGCAGGAGGTGGGTGCCGGCTCCCTGCCTCGCTGGTGTGGTTTTTATTCACTCCTTGAGAGCCGAAGGGAAGAACACCTGCATGCTGGGAGCTCACGGGTGCCCGTGCTCGCTGCTGTTGGGCACGGGAACCACGCACACTCCGCACCCTCCCGGGCATCCCACTGCCAACCTCCTCCGAGGTTCACCGGGGGTCGCTGGGAACAGCACTGGAAGAAGTTGCTGTTTTCTGGCTCTTGTCTTGTGTGAATGAGCCCCGGAAAACCGCGCTTTACAAACCCAGCTCCTTAACAGAGGCAGGCTCTGCTGTAAAGGGACTCTGCACAACACTTCAGCTTCCCCAGCACCCCGGAATTCAGCGGTTTTTAAAGGATCTGAGTGTATAAATTAATAGGGAACTTGTGGATAAAAGCAGTGGTTCCTCACAGCCGTGCCAGGGCTCAAGTTGAACAGGGTTTGCCATTGATTTTTCTTGCACAGTAACATTAGGCTGATTATTTGCATGGTTCAGTTATGCAATCCAGGTTAAGGTATCTCTACGATCTGGGAAAGTGCAAACAATCATTCTAAAACTGTGAAATAAATTACTTGAATTATTACTGCATCATAGACTCTTGGTTATTCTTTGCCAACTCCTGGCCCATATAGACACACACAAACACTGTCCTCCCAATGCATTATTAGAGCACATCCAAGCCACATTTTTACCGGAAATTTTTGTGTAAGGAGACACCATTGAAAACACTGACAGACAGACACAAAAAAGTCTATTTGAATTAAACGTGAGCCATTTATCCCGTCTGTGGGCAACCTGGATTTTTGCACAGCAAACCTGTAACAATTTCACTGCCACCCAGGACCTGACTGCTCCCTCACCCTGGTGGGTCCAGCTTCCCTGAACCCCATCCCCTCAGACTCCCTGCTTGGGGTTTGGGGGCCCTGGGGCTCAGCCCAGGGGTCACCCACTTGCTCCCCTCGGGCAGATCCATCTGTGCGGGACTGAAGCGGAGCTGCCAAAGTCCCAGACGGAGTTTCAAGATTTTGGAGCACCCCCTTTCCCAGAGAGCTGAACACAGAGGCAGGACCCCGGGGCACCGCTGGGGACCACAGGGGCTTGGGGGTCTCTTACCTGCACTTAACTCATCCTTCTCCCAGCCCGGCGGGGAAAGCCGGTGCTGAACCCTCTCCCCTGCACCGCCGGTGCCCAAAGCATCCCTGGGGCTGGAGAGCGGGGACCGCTCGTCCTCGGCGCCCCTTGCCCCCAGCCCAGCCCTCCGCCCCT